>CAUYPK010086497.1:0-38038 GCA_963574355.1 Loris lydekkerianus | reverse complement strand
TCAACAGTTTCAATGTGCAACTTTAAGGAAAGGGGAAGCTCATCTGTGATATGCAATCACATGTGAAAGCATTTGAAGTAAAATTAGTTCTCCTCATCAAACAAGTGAAGGAGGAAAATTTCTGCCACCTCCCCTCACTCAAAATTTGTTAGCAGAAAATTCATTGGTTGCATTTCCAAATAAAACATGTGGATTCACTGGAAAAGGAATTCCAAATTAATTTGGAAAGGAGTTCCAAATTAATTTAAAGAGCTTCATCTCCATGAACAGGGCATACAGCTTTTCCATAACCCATTTTCTATTGACATTGAAAATGTGGATATGATTTATTAAAATAGAACTGGCTGAACTGCAGAATTGTGACTCTTTGAAAGACACATTCAAGTCAAGCAGCCTTCCTAATTTCTATGCATCTCTCCCCTTTGAGACATACCCTAATCTCAGGAACCATGCACTCAAAATGGCAACCATCTCTGGCAGCACTTATGTCTGTGAACAGACTTTTTCCAGAATGAAACATCTGAAATCTCCAACCAGATCTAGACTAACTGATGCACACTTGCATCACTTGTTACGACTAGCAGTGACAAATACGAAACCGGACATTGACCATCTCATTAGCCAAAAGCAGGCCCATAGTTCCCATTGAAATACTGGTAAGTTTGTTGATTTAACTTTATTTATTCTTCATTTTAAATATTGTATTTGTTCCCGTTTTATTTTTTTATTTCAAAATAAGATATGTGCAGTGTACATAGGAATTTGTTCACAGTTTTTTTTTTAAACTGTAGTCCGGCCCTCCAATGGTCTGAGGGACAGTGAACTGGCCTCCGGTTTAAAAAGTTTGAGGACCCCTGGCTTAGGCGAGTCTCTTGCCTCAGCCTCCCGAGTAGCTGGGATTACAGGTGCCCACCACAACACTCGGCTATTTTTTTTGTTGTTGTTGCAGTTTGGCCAGGTCGGGTTTGAACCCGCCACCCTCGGTATATGGGGCTGACACCCTACTCACTGAGCCACAGGCACCGCTCATCAAATAATCTTTGAAAACATGATTTTTTTTTTTTTGAGACAGAGTTTCACTATGTTGCCCAAGTAGCTGCGACTATAGGCGCCTGCCACAACACCCGGGGTTTTTTTTGTTGTTGTTGCTGCAGTTATTTAGTTGGCTCAGGCGGGGTTCGAAAGTGCCACCCTCGGTGTATATGGCTGGCGCCATAATCACTGTGCTACGAACACCGAGCCAGAAAACATGATTTCTAAAACAAAATTAATAGCCTTTTTACTGTCATATTTAGTGTAGCACTTTTTCCCATTTTGTTTGCCTTTTAATTTTGTGAGAACACATTACAGTGTCCTTTTAGAACTTGTGTAGTAGGTTTTCTAGTCTCCACTGGAAGACCTGTAAACTTAAAAATAATAAAAAACAGATAAAAATAAAAAGAATGTGTTAACAGGCAGATGTTTTTTAATTTTTATGCTGAAAATCAAATGATCTTCTACACGTTCTCTTCCACAGCTTTTTTGTTTGTTTGTTGTCGCCCTCAGTAGAGTGCTGTAGTGTCATAGCTCACAGCAACCTCAAATTCTGGGGCTTAAGCGATCCTCTTTGTCTCCGTCCTCCGAGTAGCTGGGACTACAAATGCCTACCACAACACCTGGCTATTTTTAGAGACAGGGGTCCACTCTTGCACAGGTTGGTCTCGAACTTCTGAGCTTAAGCAATCCATTCACCACGGCCTCCCAAAGTGCTAGGATTACAGGCATGAGGCACCATGCCCAGCTTCCTCTTCTACAGCTTTTATGTTTAGAAAGTCTTTCTCCATTCAGGGTCAGTTAAAAGTTAATATCTAGTTCTTTCTAGTCTAATGATAGCTTTAAATATTTACCCTTAACCCTTTAATCCATCTGAAATGTACTGAGGTTAAGAGGGTAAGATAAAGTTCCAGCTGTATTTTTTCCTCTATAGCTAACCAATTATCTAGGCAGTTTTTTCTAATCTGTTTAAAATTCCTCTGTAGAGAAGATTCCATCACTTTTACCTAGATCTAAACATGACACCTTTCTATAGAAATAAAATTAAGGCTCACTGCCCATAGCACAGTGGCTACGGCGTAAGCCACATACACCAAGGCTAGTGGGTTCAAACCTAGCCTGAGCCAGCTAAATAACAATGACAACTGCAATAAAAATAGCTGGGCATTGTGGCAAGAGCTTGTAGTCCCAGCTAGTTGGGAGACTGAGGCAAGAGAATTGCTTAAGCCCAAGAGTTTGAGGTTGCTGTGAGCTGTGATGCTACAGCACTCTACTGAGGGTGACATAGTGAGACTGTCTCAAAAAAAAAAAAGAAAGAAAAAAAGGTAAAATTAATGACAAAACTAGAAAAAAACAGAGAAAAAAATAAAAATTATGTGCTGAAAAATAAATAACAGAAGAAAAATATTCAGCTCATATTTTTAAGAAATGAAAAACTGCAGTTCAAAAGCAGCAACAAGGAATACTTGGAGCAAAGCATAATAATGTTTGCAATTTTTTTTTTTTTTAGAGACACAGTCTCACTTTATCGCCCTTGGTAGAGTGCCGTGGCATCACACAGCTCACAGCAACCTCCAGTTCCTGGGCTTAGGCGATTCTCTTGCCTCAGCCTCCCAAGTAGCTGGGACTACAGGCGCCTGCCATAATGCCTGGTTCTTTTTTTGTTGCAGTTTGGCAGTGGCTGGGTTGAACCCGCCACCCTTGGTATATGGGGCCGGCGCCCTACCCACTGAGCCACAGGTGCCGCCCAATGTTTACAATTTTAAATACATCAAAAAATAAGATAAAATGGTGGCTGGATTGAGGATGGGTCAATATGTGATGAAGAGAACAAAAATACTAATTGTAGAATCTAGGTGGTGGGTATATGGGCTTAAGGGGAAGGCACTATACAATGCTTTTCAAGTCATCTTTATGTTTGAAAACATCCATAATAAAATGCTGAGAAAAGGGAAGCAAGTTTACTAAATCACATGTTTTGGGGCTGTTTGTTAGTCACGTGCCATTACTAAATGAACCTGCATTGTAACTTTAATAAAAAAAATAAAATGACACATATAATAGGAAGGGACACATAGCCACAACTACACTGTTAGAGCAGAGAAGATGGAGAGTAAAGGATAATCAGGATTCACTAATAAACCTATTAACATAACAGGTATATGCCATAACTTACAATGTCAAAGAATTAAAAAATAGTTTGCAATTCATTACAGAATTAATGTACCTGTTGAGAAAGAAAAAATTCTGCTTGTTTCTGGGATAGAGGCCCACTGCAAGACACTTCCTCTTCTCTGGAAAAAATAAAAACAAAAATAGTAAAATATCACACGAAAGTGAAAATATTGACAAAATCAAATAAATTCTTATGTCAGATAAGTTCAAAGACTTCAACTCTCTCAGAAACAGAAAAAACATACTTAAAAAGCGATGTGGGGAACAATGCAGACAGCCGAGACATAAACCTTGCAACATTCCACCATATGTGATCCAATGATTATTATTACTTTTTTATAGACAGAGTCTCACTTTATCACCCCCGGTAGAGGGCCATGTTGTCACAGCTCACAGCAACCTCCAACACCTGGGCTTAGGCGATTCTCTTGCCTCAGCCTCCCAAGTAGCTGGGACTACAGGCGCCCACCAGAATGCCTGGCTATTTTTTTGTTGCAGTTTGGCAGGAGCTGGGTTCGAACCTGCCACTCTCGGTATATGGGGCCAATGCCCTACACAATGAGCCACAGGCATCGCCCGTGATGAAATGATTTTTCACAAGGATGTCAAGATTATTCAGTAGGGAAAGATAGTCTTTTCAACAAATATTGCTGGGAGACCTAGAAATCAACCAGCAAAAGAATGAAACTGGACCCTTATGTAATACCATATACAAAAACTAACTCAGAAGAGATCAAAGACCTAAATGTAAGAACTAAAACCACAAAACTCTTAGAAAAAAACACAGGGTAAAAGCTTCACAACATTGGATTTGGCTTAACAAGGCTTGTATATAACACCACAGGCACAGGTAACAAAATACAAATTTGACTTCATAAAAATTAAAAGTTTTGTGCATCAAGTAACAATATAGGCCAGGTACAGTGGCTCACATTTGTAATTATAGAATTTTGGGAAGCCATTTCAGGGAGATCACTTGAATCCAAGAGTTTGAGAGCAGACTGGACAATATAGTGAGACCCTGTCTCTGCAAAAAATTACCGGTAATAAAAAATGAGCCAGGCATAGTGGGACATAGTGGCCTGTAGTCCCAACTACTCGGTAGACTTAGGCAGGAGGATAAATTGAGCACAGGAATTTGAAATTTCAGTGAGTTATGACATGCCATTTTACTTCAGCCTAGGTCATAACGCAAGACCCTGTCTCTTTAAAAAAAAGAAAAAGAGGCTCGGTGCCTGTGGCTCAAGCGGCTAAGGCACCAGCCACAAACTCTTGAGCTGGCGGGTTCAAATCCAGCCCCAGCCCACCAAACAATGACAGCTGAAACCAAAAAATAGCCCGGTGTTATGGCGGGCGCCTGTAGTCCCAGCTACCTGGGAGGCGGAGGCAGGAGAATCGCTTGAGCCCAGGAGTTGGAGGTTACTGTGAGCTGTGACGCCACAGCACTCTACCCAGGGTGACAGCTTGAGGCTCTGTCTCAAAAAGAAAAAGAAAAGAAAAAGTAAAAAAGACTAAAAACAAAGTAAAAAAGCAATCCGTGGAATGAGAAAAAATATATTTGCAAATCATATATCTGATAAGGGATTAAGTCCAGAATATTATAGAGAATTCCTAAAACTCAACAAATTAAATTAACTCAATTAAAAAGCAGGCAGAATACATGCAACAGGTATTTCTCCAACAATTATATACTAATGGCCAAAATGCATATGAAAAGATAGTCAACATCACTAATCATCATAGAAATGTACATCAAAACTATAATGAGATACCACCTCACACTTACTGACTACCACCAAAACAGGAAATAATGTGTTGGAGAGGAAATGGAGAAACTGGAACCCTGTGCAAGTTGGTAGGAATGTTAATATAGTCATTCTAGAGGTGATACCTCAAAAAATTAAAAATAGAATCACCATATTATCAAACAATCCTACATCTGGGTATATACTCAACATAACTAAAACCAGAGTCTTGAAGAGGTATTTGTATGCCCACATCATAGCAGCTTTATTTACAATAGCTAAAACATAAAAGCAACCCAAGTATCCACTGATGAATGGATAATAAAATGTGATATATATATCACATATATATAGAAAAAATATGTATATACATAAAAGAATACTATTTAGCCTTAGAAAGGAAGGAAACTCTGACATATACTGTAACGATGAATCTTGAGGACTTGATGGCTAAGTGAAATAAGCCATTGCAAAAAGACAAATACTGTGTGATTCCACATATATGTAGTATTTAGAAGAATCAAAATCAAAGACAAAGAAAGTAAAATGAGGCTTAGCACCTGTAGCTCAGCAATTAGGTGCCAGCCACATAACACCGGGGCTAGCAGGTTCAAACCCAGCCCAGGCCCGCAAAACAACAATGATAAGTACAACAACAAAAAATAGCTAAATGTTGTGGCAGGAGCCTGTATTCCCAGCTACTTGGGAGGCTGAAGCAAGAGAATGGTGTAAGCCCAAGAGTTTGAGGTTGCTGTGAGCTGTGACGTCACAGCACTCTACCGAGGGCGACATAGTAAGACTCTGTCTCAAAAAAAAAAAAAAAAAAAAGAACCGTTGAATGACCTACCAAAGTTCACACAATATAATTATACACAGATATAGATCTTGATCTAGATTCTAAATTTTACACAACTCCCAAAGTGGTCTTTCTAAAATACCCATCTATCAATGCCACCCCTAATGTAAATCCCTTCAGGGGTACCCTCTCACCTTCCAGAATAAACCTTAGCAGAGCAGGTGCAGAGCTTCAGAAGTGGTCCTGCCTCGCCTTTGCCTTCTCTTCCTCACCTACACTCCACTCCTGATTAACTCCTTACAGGTACCCTACCAAGCCAAGCTGCTTCTGCTGCTACTGTGCCTATTTTCCCACCCACTATTGGACCATTGTACACCACCCAAAATTCAAGACTAACTGAAGTGTCACTCTATAGCAGTGGTTCTCAACCTTCTTAATGCAATACGACCCTTCAATACAGTTCCTCATGCTGTGGTGACCCCCAACCACAAAACTATTTTCATTGCCACTTCAAAACTGTAATTTTGCCACTGTTACGAATCGTAATGTAAATACCTGATATGCAGAATGGTCTTAGGCGACCTCCGTGAAAGGGTCGTTCAACACCCAAAGGGGTTGTGACCCACAGGTTGAGAACCGCTGCTCTACAGGAATTATTCCAATACCTCTCATTTGAGCTCCTATGGTTTCCTAGAGATGCTTCACATAGCACACTTGGTTGTTCTTACTTGCATTTGTATGCAAATACCCCTACCATCTGTATCGTATGCTAGTATCCAGTGCTGCCCAGGCATGTATCTGGCACTAGAAGTTTGGGAAATTAATGAATGAATGAACGAAACAAAAAGTTTCTAACTCCCTTCTACAGATATGATATAGGTACTGTATCAAAGACCAGAAAGGCTTGGCACTGTAGCTCAGCAGTTAGGGCTCTGGCCACATGCACCAGGGCCGGTGGGTTCAAACCTGGCCCAAGCCTACTAAACAAACAAAAATGTAACTGGGCACTGTGGCAGATGCCTATAGTCCCAGCTACAAGGAAGGCTGAGGCAAGAGAATCACTTAAAGCCTACAAGTTTGAGGTTGCTGTGAGCTGTGATGCCCCAGCACTCGATCAAGGGCGACACAGTGAAAATGTTTCAAAAAAAAGAGCAAGGAAAGAGGCTCCCATAAGAAATAACCATTTGTCTAGAAGTTTAGACTACACAGAACCAATAAACAAGAAACATACTGATAAAAACGTATACTTGAGAAATCTACAATTGCACAAATTTATAAAATAGTTTTATATTGAAGGCAAAGTATAAATAATAAATATCTTGGGTAGCGCCTGTGGTTCAAAGGAGTAGAGAGCCAGCCCCACATACCGGAGGTGGCGGATTCAAACCTGGTCCTGGCTAAAAAACTGGAAAAAAAAAAAAAAAAAAAAAAAAAAAAAAATGTGGGCAGTGCCTATGGCTCAGTGGGTGGGACGCCAGCCCCATGTACTGAGGGTGGTGGGTTCGAGCCAGGGCCCAGCCAAACAGCAATGAAAAAAATGGCCAGACGTTGTGGCCGGTGCCTCTGGTCCCGGCTGCTCGGGAGGCTGAGGCAAGAGAATCACTTGGGCCCAGGAATTGGAGGTTGCTATGAGCTGTGTGACGCCACAGCACTCTACTGAGGGTGACAGAGTGAGACTCCTGTCTCTACAAAAAATAAATAAACAAATAAATATCTTTTTGTCACTTGACATAGGATTAAAAAGGTATGAAACATCAATGTTTACTCATAAGTAACATTTTTATAAGCAATGTATAAAACTGCTTTTATAAGCAGTTCCCAAACTGTTTCACATCAATCTGTGAAGGGTATTCTAAACAGAAAAAAATATTTCTGAAGTCAAATATTTGGGGAAAGCTGCACTGTCCATCTTGCGTGGTCATTCATAATGCACATGAGAGAAATCCAACACACACAAAAAATGTGTTTACTTTTGTTTACCAAATGCATTTGACCAAAGAATCTTTTTCTCCTATCTCTTTAGAAGTTAACAGTGTTCACAGAAAACCCTTCTGTTTCCTTTCTGATAAATGCTACCTGATGATTTCCAAGGCAGTGTATCAGAATCTTGGAACTAAAAGAACACATACAAGAACCAGCCCCAGCCCAGAACCAGCAAAAGAACATTGAAGCAGCAGTGATCTAGAGGGAAGTGGAAAACAAATTCATAGGCAAGTGGTCAAGTGGGAAAGAGTTAGGTAAAGTGAGCAATAGAAAGCCCCTTTTTCTTAAAATGTCCCTTAAACAAAGTCAGTCCATGGTCTGAAATAAACATGGCTATACACAAAAAGGCTAGGGACGGAGAACTTGAATGAAACTGAAAACACCACTACTGGCTCCGTTCTCTTCTTAAAGCCCCTGCTGCTATTTTCAAATGCTCTATTTACTAAACCCCCTTCTAAAAAAGGACTGCAGATAGCTTATAATTAAGGACAAAGGAGCAATAATGTTCATAAATAGAAAGAAAAAATTAGAATGACCCAGAATAAAATTGCTACCAATTTTATTGGTAAATAAAATACAGTTACTATAAATGAAGCTTGATTTTGGCTCTGGCTTCCATGGTGGCAACCACGGCTGGCAATGAACAAGGTTCTCTGAGCAAGGAACTTTGAATCATCCATTACTGACTCTTCATTTGGATTCTCAGGGCTTCGCAAATACATGGAGAAAATAACCCTTAAAAAGCCACAAAAGGGCCAGACGTGGTGGCTGGCACCTGAAGTCCCAGCTACTCAAGAGGCTGAGGCTGGAGGATCATGTAAGCCCAGGAGTTTGAGGCTGCAGTGAATTATGATCATACTCCAGCCCCGACACAGGTCGAAACCCCATCTTTAAAAAAAAAAACAAACTCACAGAAGATATTCAAATTTAGGAAAAGGGCTACTCATTCAGGAAAAGTATACGTTGGTTAAAATCTAATTATCAGCTGAAGCAGAATTTTAGAATTATCAGTCTAATAAATCAAGGGAACTTAACCTAGGTACATGGATGGGCTTTAAGGAATCCAAGAACCTTGTAAAGCGTATACGTAAGTTTGCACGGATGAGCATTTTTAACATGAAGATCATACTCGGCATTAATCAGATTTGCAAAAAACTGCCCCAAAGGACTTAAATCTGCCATAGTAATTGAAATTTTAAATATAACAGAATTAATAAATCAAAGGTTTATTTTTGAGTACTTGCAATGCATAAAACACAATGTCTCCAGAAGCCCACGGTCCTAGTGAGGGCTAAGTGCAGCCCATGTGAAAAGATGCCAATCAATGAAAAGCTCCAAGTACGAAACAAAAGACACAAAATGGGAAAAGTTCTGCATGCATAGTATGTTTGAGAGATATAAGTCAACCCGGCTGGCTGGGATAGAGGGTTCAAGTTGAGAAGAAGATATGGTCAGAAAGGTCAAATTGGAAGGCCTCCAACATCAGGCTAAAAAGAAATTACAGAGATCCTGAGCAGGGCAGTGACAGGAAAAAAGCTGGGAAGTGGAAAGACAGGAGAGACAATAGTCCCCAAGTACCCATGAGGACGTGAACCCTTCCATGGCAGACAACCAGAGCGTTCTCCCTGAACACATGTGCTTAGGCTTACTGCCTTCTATTCTGCACCTAGTGTGTCAGCTTGCCCCTGTCTCATTCGGGAGCTGTTCTCAGGGCTGGCTCCTCTAACACCTAGCTCCTGGTCTTACAGAAGCCTTCCTCACTAGCCCTCCACCTCCATGTCACTTTCTATCCCCGTCCCATGTGATTTCTTCACTGCACTGACATTCTCTGAAACTACACGACTTACTAATTTAAATTCAGTTACCTATTATCTGTCCCTCCCCAAATAACTCCATGAAGATGGGGACTTTCTCCTCTTTGCAGATAGCATAGCACCTAGCATAGTGCCTGACACACAGGAAGCACCAATAAATACTTGGTGAATATATAAATTAATTTGGGAGATCGGTGTTAAAACCACTGGTATGTGAAGAAATACTGGAGAATTTCCACTCTTGTTAGGTTCTCTCAGAAACCCAGAGAAGACATGGTCTGAGTAACATGCAGTCTCACAGCCTCCTCTCAGACTGATGTGGTATAATCCCATAAGCCTGCTGGCCCATTGCAGGACAAAAATGCTGCCACTTAGCAACAACAAGCAAACAAAAGCCGATGCTAAATTTCAGTTTGTATTTTCTTCTATAATTTGATTTTTAAAAAACACATGATAGGCAGGCCCGAGGTAGGTGGATTGCTTGAGCTCAGGAGTTTGAGACCAGCCTAAACAAGACCCCCATCTCTACTAAAGAAAGAAAAAACTAGCCAGGAATGATAGTGCTGCCTGTGGTCCCAGCTACTCAGGAGGCTGAGGCAAGATGACTGCTCAAACCCAAGAGTTTGAGATTGCTGCAAGCTGTGATGATGGCACAGCACTCTGCCCAGGGTGACAGAGTAAGACTCTGTCTCAAAAAAACAAACAAAAACCACTTGATACAGCCAGGCACTGTGGCGGGCGCCTATAGTTCCAGCTACTTGGGAGGCTGAGTGAAGAGAATCGCTTAAGCCCAAGAGCTGGAGGTTTCTGTGAGCTGTGACGCCAGAGCACTCTACCATGAGGGCGATATAGTGAGACTCTGTCTCAAATAAATAAATAAAACCACTTGATAAAACATATTGACTAAATATTTCCTACCTTCTAAATTAACAGTTTGGTTCCCATTTTCAATTAAGAATAATTTTATATTTGCTCGACGCCCATAGCTCAGCAGTTAGGATGCCAGCCACATACCAGGGCTGGCAGGTTCAGACCCGGCCCAGGCCTACCAAACAACAATGACAACTACAACAAAAAAAATAGCCGGGCGCTGTGGCAGCTGCCTGTAGTCCCAGCTACTTGGGAGGCTGAGGCAAGAGAATCAGCCCAAGAGTTTAAGGTTGCTGTAAGCTGTGAAACCACAGCACTCTACGAAGAGCAACATAGTGCTCTGCCTTAAAAAAAAAGAAAGAATAATTTTGTTGTAAGGATAGATTCGCAAGCTATGTAACATTACTTGGTATGCATATTTTTCTCTGTCTAACTTTATTTATTTAGTTATTTATTTTGAGACAGAGTCTCATTATGTCGCCCTCAATAGAGTGTCGTGACATCATAGCTCATAGCAACCTCAAACTCTTGGGCTTAAGTCATTCTCTTGCCTCAGCCTCCCATGTAGCTGGGACTACAGGTACCTGCCACAACACTCAGCTATTATGTTGTTGTTGTAGCTGTCGTCGTTGTGTAGCAGGCCTGGCCCCCATTCAAACTCTCCAGCCCCAGTGTACATGCCTGGTGCCCTAACCATTAAGCTATGGGCACGGAGCCCCCTTTCTAACTTTAATACAAATTTCTAGGGTAATAAAAACATAATTTCTCTGAAGAAAAGAGAATTTTTTAAATTCCAATAACAAAAGAGGAATAAGGAAGGAAGGAGGGTTTTTAAAATATTTCACAATGTAAGAGAAAAACAAACTCCTCATAATAACAAGGAAACAATGGAAAAGTTCACAGAAAGAAAATATTGAGGCTGGCCACAGTACCTCACCCCTGTAATCTAGCACTCTGGGAGGCTGAAGCAGGAGGATCCTACCCAGCAGTTCAAGACCAGCCTGAGCAAGAACAAGACCCTGTCTCTACTAAAAAACAGAAAAATTGGCTGGGCATGGTGGTGGGCACCTATAGTCCCAGCTACTTGGGAAGCTAAGGCAGGAGGATCACATAAGCAAAGGAGTTTGAGATTGCACTAAGCTAAGGATGACACCACTGCACTCTACCCAAAGCAAAAGAGCAAGACTCTGTCTCAAAAAAAAAAAGGAAATAAAAAATTAAAATTTTCATTTTTAAATGAATCAAGAAATATATGTAAATATATCCTATAATTTTTTTTAAAACTTTAACAAAATACATGGTGCCCATAGTTCAGTGGGTATGTTGCCAGCCACATACACCCAGGCTGGCAGGTTGGAACCTGGGTCAGGCCAGCTAAACAACAATGACAACTGCAACAAAAAAATAGGTAGGGTTGTGGCGGGGGGGACTGTAGTCCCAGCTACTTCGGAGGCTGAGGCAAGAGAATCACTTAAGCCCAGGAGTTTGAGGTTGCCCATAGCGCTCTACAGAGGGCAATATAGTGAGACTCTGTCTCAAAAAAAAACAAACTTTTAACAAAATAATTTATTTTAAATGAAGAATTGTAATTAAAATACGCTTTTTTTTTTTTTTTTTTTTTTGAGACAGAGTCTCACTTTGTCGCCCTTGGTAGAGTGCCGTGGAGTCATAGCTCACAGCAACCTCAGACTCTTGGGTTCAGACTCTTGCCTCAGCCTCCAAGGTAGCTGGGACTACAGGTGCCTGCCCCAACACCCAGCTATTTTTAGAGACAGGGTCTTGCTCTAGCTCAGGCTGATGTCAAACTCGTGAGCTCAGGCAATCCACCACCTCAGCCTCCCAGAGTGCTGGGATTTAGTATACATTTAAATAACACAATTCTTACATTTTCTAGATGATTCAATTCACAAAATGTACTCTATTTTCTGAAACTATATACCTTTACGGTAATATCTCAGCTTATAAACAAATGACTTCTTAGAACAGGATAAAAACTAAAAGATGCAGTTAGACCTAACAAATCCGTTTAGGAAAATGGCAAACTTTGAGACAAAGTCTCAAGCTGTTGTCCTGCTTAGGGTGCCGCAGCACACAGCCCACAGCAACCTCCAACTCTTGCCTCAGCCTCCCAAGTAGCTGGTACTACAAGTGCCTGCTACAATGCCCAGCTCATTTTTGGTTGCAGTTGTCATTGTTGTTTAGCAGGCTCGGGCAGGGTTCAAACCCACCACCCTAGGTGTATCCCACTGGCACCCTGCTGACTGAGCTACAGGCGCCACCGGCAAACTAAAATTTTTAAAAGTCTCAATTTTAACATTCCTGAAGAAGTGACACTTTGCTACTCTCAAGCATATAAAATAGCTAGAAAAAGGATTACTCTGTAGCCTAGAAGCACTCCTTAGGGGAATTAACCAAAAGGGAAAATAGAGAATAATAATAGATAATATTTATTGAACATTTATTACACTAGGCAGAGTTCTGAATATTCTATGTGAATTTATCATTTAATTCTCACAAAACCCTCTGAAGAGGTAGTATTATACAATGCCTGTTTTGCAACTAAGGACCTAAAAGCACAGAAGGATAAAAAACTGGCCCAAGGTCTCACAGGGCATAGGCAGAAAGGCCAGTATATAAACCCAGAACC
This sequence comes from Loris lydekkerianus, assembly GCA_963574355.1. Classification (NCBI taxonomy): domain Eukaryota; kingdom Metazoa; phylum Chordata; class Mammalia; order Primates; family Lorisidae; genus Loris; species Loris lydekkerianus. Next base: position 24,976 of record CAUYPK010086497.1, on the reverse strand, counting down.
AAATAAGGAAAAGTTTTTGGAAGCACTTAATGGTATTATCTTCTTGCTCCTATTATGTGCAGAACAAATCCCATAACAGTACAAAGGCCATTCATAGAAGTGTGGGAAGCACTCCCGTCAACACACAGTGTCACTCCCCACCACCCCACGGGGTTACAGCTGCCTAACAATCTGCAATGCAGTAAATAATAAGCTCTCAGTAAAACAGTAACACCTACTCATGACAGCTGGGGTTTATTAATTTTTTTTTTTTTGAAGCTGGAATTTTTTTTTCTTTTCTTTTTTTTTTTTTATTAAATCATAGCTGTGTACATTAATGCAATCATGGGGCACAATGTGCTGGTTTTAAGATCTTGCTCTATTGCCCAGGCTGACGTACAGTAGCATAATCATGGCTGGCTACAGCCTCAAACCCCCAGACTTAAGTGATCTTCTCCCCTCAGCCTCCCAAGTAGCTGCAAGTACAGGCATGCACCACCACATCTGGCTGTTTTTTTGTTTTTGAAGAAACAGGGTCTTCTACTATTGCCCATGCTGGCCTCAAACTCCTGGCCTCAAGTGATCTTCCTGCCTTAGCCTCTCAAGTAGCTGGAACTACAGGCATGAGCCACTGGTACCCAATGGGGCTTACTTCTCTCAGAGCTCTGAACATACTCTGTCAGTTTTCCTCACCAGACTGCAGTCTCCTTGAGAGGAGGGAATAAGAAATGTGTACACACACACATACACACACATATCTTTCCTGCAAGTATAAGAAGTTTCCTTGGGAAGTAATACCAGGTAACTGGTTGGGGAGCAAAAAAGTGAGACAGCAAAAGGAAGGACAGTCAATAAAAAATGTTATTGGGGGCAGTGCCTGTGGCTCAGTGGGTAGGGCAGCAGCCCCATATACCAAGGGTGATGGGTTCAAACCTGGCCCCAGCCAAACTGCAACAAAAAAAATAGCCGGGCATTGAGATGAGCCCACGGAGGAAAGCCAGCCACACATCAGCTCAGTTTTCAGCTCAGTATTGCCCACTTTGAAGCTCAACACAAAGAAGTCTTTAAGAATCCACTAACTGTTGAAACAGACCTCCAGAGACATAAGACACCAGAAAGTGAAGCATCAATGTTGACTCTCTGAGAACTCTTGCTAAGAATGGCTTTAGATCCCGGAACCTCATTTCAGTGTGAACCATCTGGGAATGATCCTGGATCAGAAAATCTAGTGTTTGAACCAACCCAAAGACTTGCTATCCAGAACGGAGAAGGAATTTCTGGGTTTTCAAGCACTCAACTCATTTCAAAACAGCAATAACTCACGTGCAAGACAGGAATTGCAAAAAATCTACAAGATTTTTCACTCATGGCTGCAACCAGAAAAGCACAGCAAGGACAAAATTATTTCTCAATTGATCCTGGAACAGTTTGTAATTAGTGGACACTGTAAGGACAGGTCCACTTTAAAAGAGAAATGGGAATCAAGTGGCAGAAACCTGGAGAAACTAATGGAGAATATGACTGATGACTGCATGAAGGAACCTGTTTTAGTCCACGTCTGCATGCAGGGACAAGAGGCTCTTTTCTGAGAATAGGACCTTGAAAGAAGTCATTGTACATCTTAAAAAACAGTTTTCAGCAAGAACCCTAACAGAAGAGAACATGGAGGTTCCCTTCCAGACTCCCCACGATACACACTTGGAAACAGGACAAGAAGATAAAGAATATGGCTGCAACATTTCTTTGAAAACTACTCAAGTAAATGGTAGTACTAGTCAAGGCAATCAAATGTCTTCCCTACTCATTATTCAGGAAGAGAATGGTCCTAGGCCTGAAGATGAAAGTGTCTTTTATGAGAACCCACAAAACTTCAGAAGAGCAGGGATGGGCATTTCCAGGTCCCAGGAAGGGCCCCTAAAGGGATCCTTTTATCAAGATGTCCCTATGGAAGTGGGACCAGGGTTTCTCTCTAAGCCAGACCATTTTGCCCATGAGTCTATCCCTATCAATCACAGAAGTGAGGGAAACTCCACATGTGGTGTACACCAAGAAAGATTCCCCTGGTGCCCCCAAATCATGTAAATGTGAGGAATGTCTCAAGATCTTTAAATATGTATGTCACTTATTAGCCCACCAGAGAAGACACAGGAACAAGAGGTCATTTGTTTGTTCTGAGTGTCACAAAGGCTTCTTCCATACATCAGACCTACGTGTCCATCAGATAATTCACAAAGGAGAAAGGCCTTCTGCATGCAGCATGTGTGAAAAGTCCTTCAGCCACAAAACCAACCTGTGGGCTCATGTGAGTATCCACACAGAAGAGTAGACCTATACATGTTCCCTTTGTCACAGAAGCTACTGCCAATCATCCACATACCTAAAGATGCATGAAAAAATTCCCCGAAAAATGTTCCCTCCACACCAGAAGCTTCCAAAGCTATTGATCTGATGTGGTGCAAAAACATGTGTATGAGTATGTATCACTCTACAGCACTTACCTACTTAGAACATAAGGTATATTTTTCTGACTATGCTTTCCGTTTATTGTCTCGCTTCACTAAAATATAATATAAGGCTAAGGAGAGCATGGAATTTGTCAGTTTTGTTCACTAATGTATCTCCTCAAGTGCTTAGAAAAGTGGCGGGCACATTTCTAATGACCAATAAAAATCTGTTGAATAAAGGAATTAATCCATAAAAAAAAAAAAAAAAAAAAATAGTCGGGTGTTGTGGTGGGCGCCTGTAGTCCCAGCTACTTGAGGCTGAGGCAAGAGAATCGCTTAAGCCCAGGAGTTGGAGGTTTCTGTGAGCTGTGTGACGCCACAGTACTCTACCGAGGGTGATAAAGTGAGACTCTGTCTTTACAAAAAAAAAAAAGTGTTATTGGGCCAGTTCCCAGCATGAATTACACACTTTATACATGAAATCTCTGCATGCATCTACCCAACATGTATTTAAAGAACACATACTGTGAATGAGGCAATATACTAAGCAGCAGCAAAAGGTGGTGAAACAGCCAGGCGCAGTGGCTGACACCTGCAGTCCCAGCACTGTGGGAGGCTGAGGTGAGAAGATTGCTTGAGCTCAGAAGTTTGACAAGCCTTGACTCATGAAAAAAATTGAAAAACTCAGCCAGATGCCATGGCCAGCACCTATAATCCCAGCAGCTTTGGAGGCTAAGGCAGCAGGATGCCCACAGCCTGAGTATGAGGTTGCAGGGAGCTACAATGCCACTGCACTCTGCTCAGGGCATAGGGTAGAACTCAGTCCCGACCAAAAAAAAAAAAAAAAAAAAGAAAAAAGAAAAAGTGGTGAAACAAGATGTGACGAGTATTAGCTCTCAAGGAGTGAGAAGAGGAAACAGATAAACAGGTAAACTTAAAAGGTTATTTAGGGAAGAAAGGTATGGAGGAAATAAGCTGAAAGTATTTGGGATGGGGGCTAGGCTACCTCATGGTCAGGGAAGCCTATCTAAGGACATCTGAGCTCAGATCTGAATGGAAAAAAGGGAGAAAATGAGGTGAAAAGCCAGAAAAAAACATTCCAGCCAAAATGACACAGAAACTGGCTGAGAGTATTCAAGAAACTGAAAGAACATTTAGACTGCTGAGAATGAAGGGGAAAGTAAAGAGAAAGAGGGCAGGAGGCAATAAGGCCAAGTCACACAAACACGGAGGCCACAGAAAGCTCAGATTTCTCTCTAAAATCTAAAGACAGGGAAACAGATGGGGACGTGGGGGAAAAAAATTAATTAACTAATTAATTAAAGTCTAAGAACAGTTTAGGGCAGAAAAAGGCTGTGGTCCTATTTACATTCTTAAAGGTTCCCCTAGATGCTGTCTAAAGAGCAGATCATAAGGGAGACCAGAGTGGAGGCAAGGAGACCAGGTAGGCTAGGGCAGTCATCTGGTAGAGGTTTGGTGTTTCAACTCTGGGGGCAGCGTAAAGGTAAGAGAAATGAACAAGTTCTGAACATACTGGGAGGAAGGACTGACTGGATCTGCTGAGGGACTGGAGTGAAGGACAGAAAAGAACCAAGGACACTCCTGGGCTTCAAGCTTGAACTAGGTGAGCAATGACACCACATTCCCAGAGCCTTAGAAGGCATCTTCACTGAATTAATGAATTGTTAATTTATTCTGATGTAATGAATACTACCAGTCAGGGTCTCAGAAGAAAACAAATGGCATATTCAAACTGAGTAGCTTGAGAAGACCACTTACAAAGGATAACTTAACAAAAGAAAGAGCCGGGGTTAGAGAAGCGACAAGGGACAATACAGTGCCCAGGGCGGGTAACACTGGGGTGCCTGTACAACACAGGCATGGGAAGTCTTGCTCCTAGTCACTGAATCCCCAAAGGATGGTGCAGGGGGCCACCTCATGCAAGCTGTGACCCCAGAGCCAGCTGCACATGGCCCTAAAGAAAGGGGGCCAATGAATGCACACCATCACCTCACTCTCCTCAGACCTCTTCATTTCCCACCAGTGCCTCTCACTGACCAATCACAGGGCAGAAGACAAGGGGCCCCTGTGAGTCAAATTCTTGGATCTGAAGGGGCAACTATGGCAGAGCCAACACACAAACTCTGAATAAGATTTACTACATGTGAAATTATACTGTTTCACAGGAGAAGGACCCCTGTCAGAAAAACCCAATTACCTTACAGATACATCAAGTTCTTCTTTTTCCATTTTTCTTTCACCCTCCTCTCTACTGGTCAGTTCCATATCAGCATCTTCTACTGTACTTTTACCGTTTTTCTCACCATTTTGAAAGTACTGTTGAAGGGCAGTGTACAGTTTAAACACTTGGCTGAAAGAAAGCTTACTGTAGGCCAAGATCATGTGACGCAGAAATAAACCTACAAAATAAGATCATAGACAAGGTAAAACCATTAAAGGAAATCCAGGCTTGTGCTGTGGCAGAGGCAATAATTCTTCTTCAAAAGAATCAGAAAGAACCACTTGCAGTTGCCACTCCCTCTTCCTAGAATGTTCTCACTCCATCCTTTACAAAGCTGGTTTCTTTTCTTATTCAGGGCTCAGCCCTCCCACCACTCTTCCACCATCTCTATCCCTAAAGCCCCCATTTTCTTTCTTTATGACTGAACTATCTGAAATTATTTGTTTACTTTTACCATCTGACTCCCCCAACCTGAAGGTAATCTCCATAAGAAGAAATTCAATGTCTATCCTATATAATCCAGACACACAGAAAAATATTGAGAAATAACTAATGTTGAATAACATAAAAATTATCATGCAAAAAAGCCGGATGGATGGAGCATGGATACAAAGCTAATAGAAGCATCAAAGAAACAAGCATGTATGCCCTCACCTTGTATACTATATCAATAATGTATTTTTACTTACCTCTCTTCATAAGTCTAGGTGGTGACCCTCACTTACAGTTGTACAATGCAGGCAAGTGATCCAGAGGACTGTGAGGAAAGAGCTGGGAAACCCTAAAAACCCCAGGACCAGGCTTGGTCTCTGACTATTGTAGACAAAACAGAAGGTGCTTTTCCACAAGTTAATTTTTTAAATATAGATCAAAATAGCAAAGCAATAAATACAAACTACAACGCGTTTAACATCTCACTATTTGTTCACAGATATAGCAAAGTAACGATATATATGACTTAGAAAGCTGCTCCCTTCAATGAAAATACTCTCTGCTCCTAGAATAGTTTCATACCTACTACACTTGTTTTGTGAACCTCTGGTTCAGTTCCAGAAAAAGAATCTGAAAGGTCATCAAAAAATTGTTCCATATCCTTCAACTCGCCTTCAGCCATCAGTTTGATTCTGAATGAGAAAATTGAGGTGCATATTTTAGGAAGGCCCTTTGAACATCTCTCACTTCATAGTCTTCAATTATATGAAATAAATCTATTTTAAAGACAATTCAGGAATTTGTATGAAATGGCAGCTCATAAAACAAACTTCATAAGCCAAAATGTGACTCCTATATTTCTGAAACTTATCATTGCTCTTTTATCATAAAATTTGCTGAAGTATCACATCAGCCAGTAAAAATGGAATACTCCGCAATAATTAAAAATGAAGTAGATTCATATAGAGTAACAAAACAAATTTTGTGGGAAAAAGCTACCAAATAGTATGTTTAATGTTATCCATTTTCAAAAAAAAAAAAAAATGAAGTAAAGGTACTCAGGAAACAACATAAAATAATAAAGATATCTTTTATTAAAACATTAATTACCACATGCCCTTTTACATTTTCATCCACTATAATACCACTTCATATATACAGAAGAAAATGAGATTTACCTGATCTGTACTGAATTTGCCAGCTGAGGACAAGATTCTTCAATTAACTTGTATAGTTTTGACAGTGTAATATCTGGGCCCTGAGTAAAGGGGAGATAGGAAGGTTATGAATAAATTTTAATGAGCTGGAGATTGATAACAATTGCAAACATAAATTCATTCATCAACCCCACTGCTGTAACAGTCACTCCAAACACAAAATCTCAAATCAGGATTTTTCTGTCTACCTAAAATGCTAAAGTAACACATCACATTTCTATAATGTTTTTGTTTAGTCAAAAGTGTAAAATAGAAAAAAAAAACAACAGTATTTAAAGTCTGCGGATCTACTGTTCCTTCCTTCTTAGCTTTGTAATCAGGGAAAAATTGTGACCTCTCTTGAGTCCTAGTTTCCCTTATCTGCAATATGAAGATAATAATAAGCATCACCATTGTTCTGGGCAAAAACTAAGTAAGATAGGGCGGCGCCTGTGGCTAACTAGGGCGCTGGCCCCACATATCGGAGGTGGCAGGTTCAAACCCACCCCTGGCCAAAAACTGCAAAAAAATAATAATAAACTAAGTAAGATAATACAAAGTACTTTGTAAACTGAAAAACACTATATAAATATTAGTGTTCTTTTTGTTTTAGAGAGAGTATCTCACTTTGTCGCCCTCGATAGAATGCCATGGTGTCATAGCTCACAACAACCTCCAGTTCTTGGGCTTAGGCGATTCTCTTGCCTCAGCCTCCTGAGTAACTGGGACTACAGGTGCCTGCCACAACACCGGCTATTTTTTCTTACAGTTTGGCCAGGGCTGGGTTTGAATCCGCCATCCCCAGTATATGGGGCCAGCGCCCTAGTAACTGAGCCACAGGCACCACCCTGTGTTCTGTTTCTCACAAACATCATCTCCTTTGATCCTTTGACAAACTTTGTAAGACAGGCAGATACACTATGCCTTAAAGTCCATAAAAAAATACTACTAGGGACAAATAACATGCAATCTCAGGTATCAAGAAGATTACAATCTGGCCAAAGTTTAAAACTAAACATTGAATCTTTGGGGTAGGAGTAAATTGACAGGATACATGCCAACTTTAGATGCAGATAACCCACCAATCCCTTTTCTAGGGAAGATATGTTCAACATGCATTTTTTTCTTTGACATGCATTTTTTTTTAAATGAAGAAAAACTGAAAAGAACCTGTAAGTCCAAGACCCAAATTCTCAATTTTAACAAAAAGTTAAATTATGCTGTTTTTCTTACTGTGAAATACAATGCAGCCATTAAAAAGACTATTCAAATGGGCTGGCACAGTGGCTTATACCTGTAATCTTAGCACTCTGGGAGGTCTAGGCAGGTGAATTGCCTGAGCTCAGGAGTTCAAGACCAGCCTGAGCAAGAGCAAGACCCCATCTCTACTAAAAACAGAAGAATTAGCCATGCACTGTGGTAGGAGCCTATAGTCCTGGATACTCAGGAGGCTGAGGCAGGAGAATCACCTGAATCCAGGAGTTTGAGGCTGCTGTGAGCTATGATGCCACAACACTCTAGCCAAGGAAAAAAGAGTGAGACTATCTCCAAAAATAATAATAATAATAGAAAAACTAGCCAGGTGTGGCGGGCACCTGTAGTCCCAGCTACTCAGAAGGCTGAGGCAAGAGGATCACTCGAGCCCAAGAGTTTGAGGCTGCTGTGAGCTATGACAACACCACAGCACTCTAGTTAAGGGAAGAGGGTGAGACTCTGTCTCAAAAAGAAAAAAAAAGGGGGGGGGCAGGGCCTATGGCTTGGTGAGTGGGGTGCCAGCCCCATATACCCAGGGTGGTGGGTTCAAACCCAGCCCCAGCCAAACTGCAACAACAGCAACAACAACAACAAAAATAGCTGGGTGTTGTGGCAGGCGTCTGTAATCCCAGATACTCGGGAGGCTGAGGCAAGAGAATCGCCTAAGCCCAAGAGCTGGAGGTTGCTGTGAGTTGTGATGCAACAGAACTCTACTGAGGGCAACAAAGTGAGACTCTGTCTCAAAAAAAAAATTAGGCCGGCACGGTGGCTCACACCTGTAATCCCAGCACTCTGGGAGACTGGGGCAAGTGGATTGCCCTGAGCTCACAAGTTCAAGACCAGCCTGAGCCAGAGCAAGACCCCACCTCTAAAAAACAGCCAGGTGTTGTGGCGGGCGCCTGTAGTCCCAGCTACCAGGGAGGCTGAAGCAAGAGAATCACTTGAGCCCAAGAGTTGGAGGTTGCTGTAAGCTGTGGCGTCACAGCATTTTACCGAGGGTGACATAGTGAGACTCTGTCTCAAAAACAAAAAAAATATATAGAGAGAGTAGTCAGCCAGGCAAAAAACAAGAAGAATCCCACAAAACAACAAATAGCTTGAGCAAAAGCAGAAAGGTGAGAGTGAAGATACAAGCAGTACTGCTTATTTTCCCTATTCATCAAAATTTTAGTATTATGACTGCTTTTTAATAATGGGGGAAAATGCACTAATAATAACAATGTAGCTAGGACTGAGAACTACAAGTTAAAGACAATGCCCCTTTTATTTAACTAGACAAACCTCTTAACCACAGCGTCCTCCCTTCCCTCTTCCTCTTGTTCCTCTCCCACAAATACATTTAATGAATCTGAGTTTGTTTTTTTCTATCTAGTTTCTTTTTGGATCTGGACGTTAACAAGAATGTTTTTTTCATCCTTTGTGAACTATAGTGAGGGGCAGAAATGCAACTCTAGGTGCTAATTTTATTAGGTTTACCTCTTAAAATCATTTAATCTGGGAGCCCAGGAACACAGATCTGTTTCTACCACAACTATTCTTCAACAGACAACTGCTCATCCTTCAAGCCCCAGCTTAACACATCACTTTCTCTAAGAAATCCTCCTCATTTGGCTCAGCGCCCGTAGCACAGCAGTTAAAGCATCAGCCACATACATTGAGGCTGGCAGGTTCAAACTCAGCCCAGGCTTGCTAAACAACAATTGCAACAACAAAATAGTGGGCGTTGTGGTGAGCGCCTGTAGTCCTCAGCTACCAGGGAGGCTGAGGCAAGAAGCTCGCTTGAGCACAACAGTTGGAGGTTGCTGTGATCTGTGACGCCACAGCACTCTACCAAGGGTGTCACAGTGAGACTGTCTCAAAAAAAAAAAAAAAAAAAAAAAAAAAAGAAAGAAAGAAAAGAAATCCTCCTCATTCACATGAGCATACTCCTACACCTCTAGAAAGGCACATCACATTTCATCAGGCACTGTACTAGCCTGATGGGGATAATACACTGTACTACCCTTGGGGACACAAGGGTGAACAAAAACAGGACAAAGTACTGATCTCATGGAGGTTAGACTTTAGATGGGAACAGAGAAATCAATCACATAATCACAAATAAATGGAAAAACTATGATTGACAGGGTAAGGTACCTGCCCTAAAGGAACGCATTAAAATGAAAGTATTAAATTAACATTGGGGTTCCAGTAACTCAGTGGTTAAGGTGCCTGCCACATTCTCTGGGGCTGGTGGGTTCGAATCCAGCCAGGGCCTGCTAAAAACAAAAAAATAGCTGGGGATTGGGGTGGTCACCTGTAGTCTCAGCTACTGGGAGGCTGAGGCAAAAGAATCACTTGAGCCCCCAAGAGTTTAAGGTTGCTGTGAGCTGTGACGCCATGGCACACTACCGAAGGCGACATAGTGAAACTCTGTCTCAAAAAAAATAAATAAATTGACATTGAGCATTTACTATGTGCTAAGAACATAGCTCCTATTATTGTTCCCATTTTACATAAAGAATGCTGAGACCCAAATAGATTAAGAAACTTGCCTGAATAGCAGCTAGTAAAGTGGAGCTACTACTTAAGTCTGAAAAATAAAACATGAGAAGTGCTTAACTAACATTAAGTATTCAATCAATGCTCCTTGTTAATTTTATGTCATTTTTACCATTTATTATGGTCCTCTAGGGTAAGGAATCTGTATGATTCAACTCTTGAGTGTCCAACGCTCAAGACTTTATGTGGCGCCTTTTACCGAAGACGGAGGATTTGAGAATATAACTACTGGCTGCCAGTCACTAAGCTAATAAATACTGAAGCCAGACGTGTACATGCAAAAAAAAAAAAAAAAAGGCATGTAAAGCGCCTGGCCTCCCATAAACGCCTAATAAATGTTAGCTGGCGGTATTAGCTATCTTTATTTTTTCGTTTTCCTCTAGAGCAGGAAGAGTATTTGAGGACGTACATTCCCCCAGGCCCTGAGCCAAGTCCGGCACAGAGCAGGCGCCCAGTAAAAGTTTGCTGAATGAGAGAGACTCAACAGGCGCCTCTCACCTGCAGCAGCGGCAGGAGCAGCTGGTTGAGTTTCCGCCGCTCCAGGAGGCTGACCGCGCCCTCGCCGGTACGGCCCATCTCGTTCAGCAGCACCAGCACTGCGATCTTATATGGCGTCACCCAATCCTTGATGCCGAACACGTTGGCGTGCACCACCCCATTGGTCATCATGGGATTGAAGTAGAGGCTCTCGTGGACGCTGGCCATAACGTCCCAAGACTAAGTCCTGGGACCAGGCCACGCGCTTCACACAGCTTCCACCTCAAGGCACGACGCAACAATCTCGAAGTCTCCGCTTGCCACAGCCATAGCCCAGGAAAAGGGTATCCTTGCGCTCGCTGCATGCCATCCCCCAATCAGAGCAGCCCGTCAGAGCACATGGGAGAGCTACAGCCAATCAGAATGCTCAGGAGTGCAGTAAGACGTGAGGCAGGCAGTGCAGCAGAAGATTGATTCCGTACAGAAACTCTCGCGTAGGGCAGTAGGTTCCCAGAAGACGGAGATAGGAACAGAGTGAAAGGGAAAGTTGGTCTGGGGCTGAAAGGACTGAGAGGCTGACCATTTTTTCATTTACTATTGTTAACGTTGTTTTAGAAACTGGGTTTCATAATGTTGCCCAGGCTGGAGTGCAGTGGCTGTTCACAGGCTTGAGGCCTGAGAAACTCCTGTGCTCAGGCTATCCTCTTCCCTTAGCCGTCCAGCAGCTGGGATTAGAGGCCCAGGCCCCTGAACCTTCTTCATTTAATATTTAAAAATTCATATATATACACATACACACATATATATATATATAATTTATATATATATAATTTTTTTAATTTTTTTTTTTTTTGAGACAGTCTCGGTCTGATGCCTTGAGTAGAATGCCATGGCATCAAGGCTTACAGCAACCTCAAACTCTTGGGCTCAAGGCTGGGCTCTTGCCTCAGCCTCCTAGTAGCTGGGACTACACGCACCCGCCACAACACCCAGGTAGTTCTTCCATTTTTACTTTTTATTTTTATTTATTTTTATTTTTTTGAGATTATAAGCTACTTTATTTAATGAAGAGTTAAAATTGTACATTAACAAAACCTTATCCGAGAGAGATTTTAACTAGAACTCCTTTGAATGGGATTATTAGCTAAGACACTGGTTGAAGTCAGGATAGGAATTACTGGATAGTTTTTTCAGAAAGATATAAAATAAACCAATAAGACATTTTAATAAGGAAAGTAACATGAAACCTGGCCCTTTGAAGAAAATGTACTCTGTCATTCCTATAGTCATGGCCTCTAGCCAGAAAGAAACAGGGTAGTGACAACGATCCAGTGAATGTAGATCCAGGACTCAGTTCAGCTTGTCTCTTCCTTGACTTTAGAGAACAGACTGGGCATGATTTGGAAGCTGAAGACTAATTTGACAATAGGAAAATGAAAAAATTAATATCTTGGACCCCAACCTTTGATCTTGAGCTCTTAGTGTCACTTATTCTCTTGGCCGCTTATGTCCAAAAACCACACAGGTGTTAGTTTCACCAACTTAGGAGACATGGCTGCTGCTATCAGTGGGTAGAAGGTTGTCTTGCTGACTGAGATGGAAAATTAGCAGCAAGATGAAGAACGACATAAGCAGACACTTGTTTTCCTTGATAGAGCCCATGCAGCCCAGGAAGGCAACCACCATGATAATGGAGCCCACGATGAGGAACACATTGCCCAGAGTGAGGGAGGGTAAGTTATGGAAGAGCACTCCAAAATTGTTGTGGACCAGGAAGTAGATCCCAAAGCCCAAAATTCAGCAGCCACAGAACCAAAAGAGCAAGTTGAAGAAAAACAGGATACACTTCAGCAGTTTCAAGGTACTCATGCCCATTCTGGAATAGTCTTGCCCTTTTTCAGTCCTTCAAGCAGAATTTGGTGATGATCCTGTGGCAGTTGAGACAAAGTTGGTAACACGGGTGTCCAGGGCTATTTTTGTGAAAGGAGAAGTGAACAGAGAAAAAACACCAGTTTTTCCATTTTTAGAAGAGACTAAGTCTCACTCTTTTTGTTTTTTCAAGCTGTCACCCCTGGGTAGAGTGTTGTGGCACCACAGCTCATAACACCTGAGCTTCAGTGATTCTTTTGCCTCAGCCTCCCAAGTAGCTGGGACCACAGGCGCCCACCACAGCGCCCAGCTATTTTTTGGTTGCAGTTGTCATTGTTTGACAGTCCTGGGCTGAATTCGAACCCACCAGCTCTGGTGTATGTGGCTGGCCCCTTAGCTGTTTGAGCCACAGGTGCTGAGCCTGAGTCTCACCCTTGCTAAGTGTGATCTCCCACTCTGGAGCTCAGGCAATCCACTTACCTATGCCTCCCAAAGTGCTAGAATTACAGGTGTGAGCCAACCCTCTGGGACTTCAAATATAATTTTTAAATGATCGTCTTGAAAAGTAATAAAATTTGCACCTTTATATAAATTACGTATTCAGTTCATTATGTTAATTTTTTTTTTTTTTTTTTTGTAGACAGTCTCACTTTGTCACCCTTGGTAGAGTGCCCTGGTGTCACAGCTCACAGCAACCTCAAACTCTTGGGCTTAGGCGATTATCTTGCCTCACCCTCCTGAGTAGCTGGGACTACAGTCATCGGCCACAATGCCCAGCTATTTTTGTTGTTGTTGTTGTTGTTGTTGTTGTTGTTGTTGTTGCAGTTATCACTGCTGTTTTAGCTGGCCGGGGCTGGGTTCGAACCCACCACCCTGGGTATATGGGGCTGGCACCCTACTCACTAGGCCACAGATGCCACCCCATTATGTAAATTTTTAAACTCAAATGTTTCTTTAAGTGGTAGACTCTCCTTGTCCCCCAGACTGGAGTGCTATGGTGCTCACTGCAGCCATGAACTCTTGGCTTCAAGCAATCCTCCCCCCTTAGCCTCTTCCTAATCGTGGGGATTACAGAATGAGCTACACTCAACTCCTTGTTTTTTTAGATAGTAATAAAAAGCCAGGCTCTGTGGCTCATGCCTTTAATCCTACCACTATGGGACTGCCAGGCGGGAGGATCCCTGAGGTCAGGAGTTTGAGGCCAGCCTCAGCAAGAGTAAGACACTATCTCTACAAAAAATAAAAAGGAAAAATTAGCCAAGCATGGTGGCACTTGCCCATAGTCCTGGAGCCCAGGAGTTTGAGGTTGCAGTGAACTATGATGCAACTGCACTCTAGCCTAGGGGACAAAGCAAGACTGTGTCTCAAAAATAATAATAATAATTTTAGCAGGGCATGGTGGCTCACACCTATAATCCTAGCACCTTGGGAAACTGAGGCAGGTTGATCGCTTGAGCTCAGGAATTGGAGACCAGCCTGAGCAAGAAGGAGACTATGTCTCTACTAAAAATAGAAATACTACAGGCAGCTCCTGTAGCAGCTAGGGTGCCAGCCACATTCACTAGGGCTGGTAGGTTCGAACCTGGCCCTGGCCTGCCAAACAATGACAACTGCAACAAAAAAACAGCTGGGCATTGTGGCTGGCTCCTGTAGTACCAGCTACTTGGGAGGCTGAGGCAGGAGAATTGCTTAAGCCCAAGAGTTTGAAGTTGCTGTGAGCTGTGATGCCACCGCACTCTGCTCAGGGTGACAGTGAAAAAAAATTTTTTTTTAAACAACATAAACTATATCTTGGCTCGGCACCTGTGGTTGCAGCTACTTGGTAGGCTGAGGCAAGAGAATCGCCTAAACCCAAGAGTTTGAAGTTGCTGTGAGCTGTGATTTCACAGCACTCTACTGAGGGCAACATAGTTAGACTCTGTTTCAAAAAAAAAAAAGTAGAAAAAGTAGCTGGGCCTTGTGGGCACCTGTCGTCTCAACTACTTGGGAGGCTGAGGAAAGAGGATCACTTGAGCCCAAGAGTTTGAGGTTGCTGTGAGCTATGATGCCTCAGCACTGTGCTTAGGGTGACAGAGTGAGACTGTCTCAAAACAAAATTTTATTTAAATGGCACCTGTGGCTCACTGAGTAGGGCACCGGCCCCATGTACCAAGGGTGGCGGGTTCGGACCTGGCCCTGACCAAACTGCAACAATAGAAAAAAAAAAAAAAAATAGCCAGGCGTTGTGGCAGGCACCTGTAGTCCCAGCTACTTGGTGGGAGGCTGAGGCAAGAGAATCGCCTAAGCCCAAGAGCTGAAGGTTGCTGTGACCTGTGACATCACAGCACTCTACCGAGGGTGACAAAGTGACACTCTGTCTCTAAAAATTTTAAAGAATATAAACTATATCTTGGCTCGGCACCTGTGGTCTCAGCTACTTGGGAGGCTGAGGCAAGACTTAAGCCCAAGAGTTTGAGGTTGCTGTGAGCTGTGATGACATGGCACTCTACTGAGAGCAACATAGTGAGACTTTGTCTCAAAAAAAAAAAAAGAAAGAAAGAAAGAAAATAAACTATGTCTCACCCAAGACAAATAGTTCTCTGTAGACTGAATTATTCCTATTAATAATTTGGTATGTCTTCAAGTCTTTATGTCCTTTGAAAGAAAAACCACATACTAAACACACACACTCTCTCTCTCTCACTGCCTGGTTTTTATTGTCTCAGTTGCTATATGTTTCAAGAATAATGAATGACTACATAGTATTAGTTTACAAAACCAGAAAAGGAGACAGATTTTGTATAGGCTAAATAACCTTATCAGAAAAGAAGGCATTGATAGCTTGAAATACAAGCCAGCTTCTGTATCTTGAAAACTCTGTACATTTGAGTTTCCATACACGATAATTATGCAACTGTCTTTTATTTGTAAAAATAAAGGCTAAGTTTTTGCAGGAAGCTTAATAATCATTTAAATAACCTCTCTTCTTGCCTCAGTTTATTTTTACACCCCCCCCCCCTTTTAATGAAAAAGCACACTTAAAATCTCGCAGATCTTTCAGGGTTTTTTTTTTTCTTTCATTTATTTATTTTGTTACTGGATCTTGCTTTGTTGCTCACAACGGTTTCAATTCCTGGCCTCAAGCAGTCCTTCCACTTCAGCCTCTCAAGTTGCTGGGATCACAAGCATGAGCCAGTACATCCAGCTTCTCTCATGATCCTTTTGTGTATTGGGTATAGTATAGAATAAAAGTTGACAAAGAGTAGCTTCACCTGTCTACATCTGAGTTGGTAATTCCTGTGTTGAGCTTTTCTCTTGTATATATCTAACTTTAAATATTAGATAAATGTTATGAAAACGCTAAAAACATTTTAACTCCTTAGAATTTATTCCATGTTCTTCTTAGAGATCATGTGGCCATTTTTTTTTTTCTTTTCTTTTTTTTTTTTTTTTTTTTTTTTTGAGACAGAGCCTCAAGCTGTCACCCTGGGTAGAGTGCTGTGAAATCACAGCTCACAGCAACCTCCAACTCCTGGGCTCAAGCCAGTCTTCTGTCTCCACCTCTCAAGTAGCTGTGACTACAGGCGCCCACCACAATGCCCAGCCATTTTTTGGTTGTAGTTGTCATTGTTGTTTGGCGGTCCTAGGCTGGATTTGAACCCACCAGTTCAGGTGTATGTGGCTGATGCCTTAGCTGCATGAGCCACAGGCGCTGAGCCTCATGTGGCCATTTTTATGGCACTTCGTTCAAGCTTCATTTATTACATGTATAATTGTATATCAATGACTTGCACAGTAACCACCTCCTCTGATAAACTGTGAGCACTTTAAAGGCAGAAAGCAGATTTTGTTTTTGTTTTTTCAATCTTTATATCCTCAGTTTATGACAGAGTACCTGGCATTGAGTATATGCTCAATTATTGCCAAGATTCCTCAAGTCAACTGTTTGCAAATCCTTAACTCAACAAATGTTTTTTAGTGCCTACTATGCACTAGACATTGTGCTAAGTCCTAGGGAAACAGTAGTGAATATATATACAAACCAGGTACTTGATTGACCTTGTCTTGGAAAAAAATTGTCACAGCAGACTAGCCAAAAGCCCCCCTGGTGAACTCTATCTCCAGGAGACTAAAAAGGACCTGCAGTTACAGATGGGTGATTCGCCTCCCATTTCAAAGCAGTCTCCAAGGTGATAAAGGAAGTAGGGCTTTATAACTTGTAGTGGACTTTCGCTTATTTATTTTGTCTGCCCATCATGCTCTACTGTCCTCCCCACAAATGTGTTGTCTTTAATTTGCACAAAGCTGTAGGACACGCCCTCTGGATATGGGGATGGTGTGTGACCCTAGCAGAAGGAGTCAGTTTGTCTCTGGCATTGCTATATGGACTGTGGATAAAGAAGAGCTCTCTTTCTTCCAAGGTTTCTAAGCAAGGCTGTAAATGCCATATTCCTTGTTGCCTGAAAAATGTCAAACAGTTGGAAGAAAAAATAAGGCAAATCTGCAAACAGAAACAGAATCAAGCATAATCAGAGAAAACATGATTTAAATATATTAATGACGTGACTGATGAGACAAAAAGAGACTTGGCATGGGACAAAACCTTCAGGATACCTGCCAGAAGCTGGCCAGTGAGCTCTTCCAGAAAAACTCTCTTCTGGCCCAATTCCAAGTGGGCTTCTGTCATTTTTCATACCTCCCAATGCCATACAGCCCCTGAGTCTTAGATGTATAGTTGGACAGGAGGCAGCAGGCTCATGGACAGATACCATCAATCAAGACAAGTCAAAGCCAATTTTAGCTGGTCACAGTCAGCCACAGCTAGTTAAGACCAGTCACAGCTGGTCACACGCAGTCAAGACCAATCAAAGCCAGTCTTTGCTGGTCAGCACTGGTCATAACTGGTCATAGCCAGTCACAGTCAACCAAAGCCAATCTTGGCCAGTAAAAGCCAGTTATGGCCTGTCCAGGGCAATCCAGACTGATAAAGACTAGTCAAAGCCAGTTTTGGCCATTCAAAGCTGGTCAAAGCCTCGGCGCCCATAGCTCAGTGAATAGGGCACCGGCCACATACAATGAGGTTCATGGTTCAAGCCTAGCCTCGGCCTGCTAAACAACAATGACAACTGCAACCAAAAAATAGCTGGACATTATGGTGGGCACCTGTAGTCCCAGCTACTTGGGAGGCTGAGGAAAGAGAATCGCTTAAGCCCAAGAGTTTGAGGTTATTGTGAGCTGCGACGCCATGGCACTCTACCAAGGGCGACATAGTGAGACTCTGTCAAAAAAAAAAAAAAAAAAAGCTGGTCAAAGCCAGCCATGGCCAGTCAAGACTGGTCAAGGCCAGTCATAGATGGTCACGACCAGTCAAGGCCAGTCACAACCAGTCAAAGCCAATCATGGCCCCTCAAAGCCAGTCCTGGCTGGTCAAGACCACTCAAAGCCAGTGCTCTACCATACTAATGATGCGCAACACTCATTATTATGTATATACCAGAACTTCTCCATCACTGCAAAAACCAAACTTATACACATTTGCAGTAATTCCCCGTTCTCTCCCCAGCCCCTGGTAGCTTCAGCTCCCACCCTGCAGCTCTAGCTGATAACCATCTCCTTTCTTTTTGTACACTCCATCCTGGGAGTAATGGCAGCTTGTTATTGCTAATCTCCATCCCGTGTTTGGATTCTTAGATCTTCCATTACCTGTGGAACCAATTCTCTGAATTAATTGGGAAACTGCCATCTTCCTTCAAATCTAACTACATATTATCCTTGTTACAGGAACTGTGTCACATACTCTGTGTTGCCTTAGGCAGAGAGGGAGGACAAAAAATTCTCAAGTTTCCTTTCTCTCACTCTCCAATCTCTCTCCAGAATCTCTTATTAGTGCAACCCAGCCAGCTGACTCAGGAGCCAGGGAAAAGAAGCCTGCAAACATCACCACTTTCTAATTCCCAAACATTCCATCACCCCCAAAATAAACCCTCTACCTATCTTTTTTTTTTTTTTTTAACAGACAGTCTCACTTTATCGCCCTAGGTAAAGTGCTATGGCATCACAGCTCACAGCAACCTCCAACTCCTGGGCTTAGGTTATTCTCTTGCCTCAGCCTCCCGAGTAGCTGGGACTACAGATACCCGCCACAACACCTGGCTATTTTTTGTTGCAGTTTGGCCGGGGACAGGTTCAAATCCGCCACCCTTGGTATATGGGGCCAGTGCCCTTCCCACTGAACCACAGGTGCCGCCCAAACCCTATACCTATTAACCATCATTCTCCCAATTCCTGGAAACTCCTAATCTACTTTCTGTCTCTATAGATTTGCCTATTCTGAATGTTTTATTTAGATGAATTCACACAATTTGGGGGCTTTTGTATCTGTCTTCTTTCATTTATCATAAAGTTTCTAAGGTTCATCAATATTGAAACATATCAGCACTTTATTCCTTTCTATGCATGAGTTATATCCTGTTATTTGGATATACCACGTTTTGTTCATCCATTCCTCTGTTTGTTTTTTTGTTTGTTTGTTTTTGTTTTTGAGACAGAGTCTCACTATGTCACCCTAGGTAGAATGCCATGGAGTCACAGCTCACAGCAACCTCTAACTCTTGGGCTTAAGCGATTCTCTTGCTCAACCTCCCAAGTAACTGGAACTACAGGTGCCCACCACAATGCCCGGCTATTTTTCTGTTGCAGTTGTCATTGTTGTTTAGCTGGCCCCGGCTGAAACCTGCCACCCTTGGTGTATGTGGCTGGCACTGTAACCCCTGTTACGGGCACCAAGCCATTCATTCCTCTGTTGGTGGACACTTGGGCTGTTTCTACCTTTTGACTATAGTGAATAATGCTGCTTCACATATACATTTTATTTTTATTTTTTTTAGAGACAGTCTCATTTTGTCGCCCTCGGTAGAGTGCTGTGGCGTCACAGCTCACAGCAACCTCCAACTCCTGGGTTTAGGCGATTCTCTTGCCTCAGCCTCCCAAGTAGCTGGTACCACAGGTGCCTCCCACAACGCCTGGCTTTTTTTGTTGTTGTTGCAGTTTGGCCAGGGCTGGGTTTGAACCCACCACCCTCGGTATATGGGGCCGGCACCCTACTCACTGAGCCACAGGCGCCGCCCTTCACATATGCATTTTTTTGTAAACATGTTTTCATTTATTTTAGTTACAAACATAGGAGTGAACTTTCAGGATCATATGGTAATGTTCAACTTTTTGAGGCCCTGCCAGACTGTTTTCCTAATCAGTTGTACCATTTCATATTCCCACCATCAATGACTCTACATTTTCATGAGGATCTGAAATCCAGTTTGCCGTTTAATCATAAATCTTGTTCAACAATGTCATGATTATGAAATAACTGAATCATTCTAAAGTTGTTCTGAGTAGGGGATGATTATATTCATGATTTTCTGTATCTCAACACCATACACCCCAAGTAGAATTGTTCCAAGTAGAGCCAGTTTTCCACATTGCTCCTGGGACAGGTCACCAGCAGCTGAGTGCTGCCACATCTTCCACAGCTCCCACCATAGATGGGAAAGCCAGCAGTGTCACAGAACTCTTGCTTTACTTGCTGCTGATCAGATGTAAAACTGCTGAAAATGACAATCTTTAACTGCAGTTGTTGTACAATTGTAAGACACCATGTTAGAGGAATAGATAACTGTTCTGATTCCTCTGACAGGAAAAATGCAATGTGTGATCCAGTTCTCCCATGTGGCTTTTCATAACCCAAGAAAAGCCAGCTGAGAAGGGAAAAATTATCTCCCATTGAATAAAATGAGTCGTGACTGTGACAGACTCCCAGAGCTCAATTGATACCGGAAGTTTGGGTAATTAACGGAACTGCTGGGGAAACCTGATCACTAGCCTGACAAACATCACTAAGTATTTCCAGACCCAAGGTAACATTTCAGCTTCTGGAAACTCAGGGACTGAATTGACCCCACTTCCTAGGGAAAAGAACTCTCGCTGTTGTCTCCCAACCTCCTATTTCATCAAAAATACACAACACCATCTGCAGCTGAAAGGATCAATGGAGAAGTTAATTAATTGGGGCTGCATTTATATTTCTATTGTCAACTCTCACCATTTACTTGGTTAAACTCCCTTCCCACATCTCTTAGTGCTAATCAGAGAAGGATATATTATGTAATTTTCATAAGTATATGAGTTCATTTTGCACTCACCTTTTTCATTTCCTTGCAGACACCATGACTTACTCTCAATATTTAAATTACTGGCAGCTTACCCTAGAAGTGGCTACTTTCAATAATAGAAATAGAAAGTACATTTGCTCACTGCTTTTCCTTCTTTCCAGTATGTTAATTCCTCAGTTTATAATAATTGCGTATGTTTCAATTTGCAAGAGTTTCTTGGTCTATGGCAATGATTTTTAACTGGTGTGCCACAATATTTTTAAAGATCATTAATTAAATTATTTTCCAAAGAAGTTCGAAGCACAATATCTGAGTGTTGTGGTGGACGTCTGTAGTCCTAGCTACTTGGAAGACTGAGGCAAGAGAATCGCTTGAGCCCAAGACTTTGAGGTAAGTTGTTTTTTTTTTCCTTTTTTTTTTTTTTTTTTGGAAACAAAGTCTCACTCTGTGGCTCTGAGTAGAGTACCATGGCATCATAACTCATAGCAACCTCAAACTCTTAGACTCAAGCAATTGTATTGCCTCAGCCTCCCAAGTAGCTGGGACTGTAGGCGCCTAGCTAGGGCCTGTAGGATCACAAGGCCCAGCTAGTTTTTCTGTTTTTAGTAGAGACAGGGTCTCACTCTTGCTTAGGCTGGTCCCAAACTCCTGAGCTCAGGTGATCCACCCTCTTCAGCCTTCCAGAGTGCTAGGATTGTAAGCATGAGCCACAGTGCCCAGCCTTTTACTTTTTTTCTGATCAACATAATTTAAGGGTGCCACAAAAGTTTAACTATAGGATCAAGTTGTGAATTAGAAAGGTTGAAAAACACTGGTCTATGGCTATACCCCTCTGAATGCACCCAATCTCATCTAATCTCAAAAGTGTTTCTAAACCCTTAATGCTTTATGGACATTTGGTGCCAAATAGTGGCAATGCATCAGTTCTCTACTACCACAATAATGCTGTGTAACAACCACAAAACCTCAGTGGTATAACAATTAGCATAATTGTTTACACAACTGTGGTTGACTAGGGAGCCCTGCTGGTTCACGGATCTGAGGGCTACGTGACTGGCTGACCTAGAATGTATGTGACCAGGTGGCTGTCTATGTCTCTTCTCTAGCAGGCTCCCCTAGAGAATGTTCTTCTGCTGAAGGTGAGATGCAAGTGAGCAAAGTGAAGGCACCTAAGTCTCTTGAGTCCTAAGCTCAGTGGTGGCACACATCAATACATCTGCCATGTTATATTGGCCAAAGCATTAAGTCCAGCCCAGACTCAAGGGTCAGGAAATACCCACCGCCTCCTTAGCTAGAACTGCAGAGTCACAAGGCAAAAATTCTGGATACAGGGAGTGGTGAAGAATTGCCCAAAGTGCAACCTACTCTAAATAGTCCCTTCCCATCCCCTTTGCAGTTCATTCTTAAATTCAGCTTATTCAGGCAAAGGGAAGATTGGGGTCCAAGAGGAATAGACATGACTGAGTTTTGTGTATTTAATCTCACAGTTACATAAATAAATTTGTGGGATACTAAATCATTTTGTAATCTCCCAGTTACATAAATAAATTTGAGTATACTAAATCTAAAATGATTTAGTATCCTCATTCCTTTTGATTTATTTATTTCCCCCAAATATCTCTCTCCCATCTTACTGGGACTAGTTGTGAATAAAACTTTCTAATGAGGAGAGAGATGAAGAGAGGTTGGCTAATGAGTACAAACATATATTTAGGTAGAAGAAATAAGTCTAATGTTCCATAGCAGAGTAGGGTGACTACAGTTAACAACAATATGCATATTATAATTTCAAAATACCTAACTAGAAGGCTGGGTGTGGTGGCTCATGCCTGCAATCCTAACTCTCTGGGAGGCCGAGGTGGGTAGATTGCTTGAGCTAAGGAGTTCAAGACCAGCCTGAGCAAGAGTGTGACCTTGTCTTTACTGAAAAAATAGAAAAACCAGCCAGGCGTCTTGTCGGACTCCTGTAGTCCCAGCTACTCTGAGGCTGAAGGAAGAGGATCACTTGAACCCAAGAGTTTGAGGTTGCTGTGAGCTATTATGTCACAGCACTCTAACCTGGGGCAACAGAATGAGACTATGTCTCTAAAAAAAATGCTCGGGTGACAGATACCTTAAATATTCTGACTTAATCATTACACATTCTATGTATGTAACAAAATATCACATGTACCCCATTAAATATACAGAAATATTATGTATCAGTAAAAAGTTGGTTTAGGCTAGGCGCTGGTAGCACAGTTGTTACCTCTCCAGCCATGTACACTGAGGCTGGTGGGTTCAAACCCAGCCCAGGCCAGCTAAAACAGCAATGACAACTACAACTACTTGGGAGGCTGAGGCAAAGAGGATCACTTAAGTCCAAGAGTTTGGGGTTGCTGTAAGCTATGACACCACATCACTCTACCAAGGGCAACAAAGTGAGACTCTTTCTCAAACAAACAAACAAACAAAACCTTCTTAATATTAGAAATATCAAAGTCAGAACTTAACTCTGCAAAGTCTCAGAGATTGATCAGAATAAATTGGAAACCTATCCATAGCATTTCATATATAGTCTTTAAAAAAATCCCTGTTTCTACTAAGCACTCAAGAATATAGCCAGATATGGTAGTGCATGCCGATAGTCCCAGCTGCTCAGGTGGTTGAGGCAGGATAATTATTTG
This sequence comes from Loris lydekkerianus, assembly GCA_963574355.1. Classification (NCBI taxonomy): domain Eukaryota; kingdom Metazoa; phylum Chordata; class Mammalia; order Primates; family Lorisidae; genus Loris; species Loris lydekkerianus. The sequence goes on along the minus strand of CAUYPK010086497.1, from coordinate 1,729 downwards.
AGTCAAGAAATTTGAGGTTGGGTGGTGCCTGTGGCTCAGTGGGTAGGGCGCCAGCCCCATATACTGAGGGTGGCGGGTTCAAACCCGGTCCTGGCCAAACTACAACAAAAAATAGCCAGGCGTTGTGATGGGTGCCTATGGTCCCAGCTACTCAGGAGGCTGAGGCAAGAGAATCACTTAAGCCCAAGAGTTTGAAGTTGCTGCGAGCTGTGACGTGACAGCACTCTACCCAGGGCTACAGCGTGAGACTCTGTCTCAAAAAAAAAAAAAGAAAAGAAATTTGAGGTTACAGTGAGCTATGATGACACCACTGCACTCTAGCCTGAGTGACAAAGCAAGACCCTGTCCCAAAAAGAGAAAAAAAGAGGCTCGGCATCTGCAGCTCAAGCAGCTAAAGCGCCAGCCACATATACCAGAGCTGGTGGGTTTGAATCCAGCTCAGGCCTGCCAAACAACAATGAGAACTACAACCAAAAACTAGCTGGGCATTGTGGTGGGCTCCTGTGGTCCCGGCTACTTGAGAGGCTGAAGCAAGAGGATGGCTTAAACCCAGGAGTTGGAGGTTGCTGTGAGCAGTGTTGCCACAGTACTCTACCCAGGGCGACATCTTGAGGGTCTATCTAAAAAAAAAAAAAGAAAGAGGAAAAAGAATATATACTTGATCTTTTGTTTTTATTTTTCAGAGGCTCACCTTTGTCACCCTGGGGAAAATGCCGAGGCATCATAGCTTACAGCAACTTCAAACTCTTGGACTTAAGTGATCCTCTTTGCCTCAGCCTCCCAAGTAGCTGGGACTACAGGAACTCAATACAATGCCTGTCTATTTTTAGAGACAGGGTCTCACTCTGGCTCAGGCTGGTCTTGAATTCCTGAGCTCAGACAATCCACCTGCCTCAATCTCCCAGAATACCAGGATTACAGGTATATGAGCCACTGCACCACGCTTATACCCTTGACCTTAAGCCTAATTTGATTTTAAGGGAAAAATTAGCCAATCATTGTCAAGGCAAAATAGAAAATTCAGAGTGGTGGGTGACGCCTGTGGCTCAAAGGGGTAGGGCACCAGCCCCAGAGGTGGCCGGTTCAAAACCAGACCTGGCCAAAAACTGCAAAAAAAAAAAAAAGAAAAGAAAAGAAAAAGAAAATTCAAAGTGGTTTGATATTCCCAGCTAAAGCTTTGGAGCTCATGTTTCTCATAAAATTCTGGAACTTCTGAGCATTTTTCATTCAATCTCAAAAACTGGATGATTTTTTCACTCTTTATTTTCAGGCTTTTTTTTTTTTTTTTTTTCAGTTTTTGGCTGGGGGCCAGGTTTGAACCCACCACCCCTGGTATATGTGGCCGGCACCCTACTCACTGAGCCACAAGTGCTGCCCTATTTTCAGGCTCTTAATAGTCGTGAGCCACAGAAGCAATTAAGTTGCCAGAGAAGTTCTCTAATATTATTCTGCTCATTTTAAGTTCTTTGAATGGATATTTTATTCATTGTGTGTAGAGGACAAATCCTCCTTCAATGTCTTAATCTGGGTCAATTAATGAATGAAAGAATGGACTTTTTATTTATTTATTTATTTTTTATTAAGTCTTTGTACATAGATCATAAATACATTTATGCCCATTTCAGTGTGTTGATTATTTGTACAAATTGGAGTGCTTACATCATACTAATCAGCATAGCTTTCATCTCCTTTACCCAATTATAGCATTAGAACATTTGTGTTCTACACA
>CAUYPK010086494.1:0-32842 GCA_963574355.1 Loris lydekkerianus | reverse complement strand
ATCACGTGGGTGTGTGTTTTTCTTATTTCATTTATTTTATAACTTTTTAAATTTTTAAATAAATTCTTTTTTCCCAAAATTATTTTTTTTATTTTTTAAAAAAAAAAAAAAAAAAAAAAAAAAAAAAAAAAGATAACTGTTTTTGGTGAGGTATGACTCTTTAGGCCTTCACCTTTCTTGAAAGGGAAACACTTTGACAAAGAGATTAGAAAGTTGTCCAAAGTCTGTATACTCTTGTCTGCTTGGAACCTTGCTGATGTGTGATTCTTTCTATTTTCCTTAGTGGTGTCTGCAGGAAAATGTAATGATTCTCATCAGTTTTCTAGCGGCAACACGTCCCAGCATTCTGGGGGCCGACTATTGTCCGTGATGAAACGTTTAAGCCAGGCTGGCCATGCCGCTGTCCCTGAGCCACAAGAGTGCCCTTGAGGACACTCTAGGCAGGAGAAAAGTGAACACAACACATTCATGCTCGTGGCCGTAGCTGACATCCCTCATCCACTCTTTAAAAAAAGGCCTAGAGAGAGCAATAGAAGCTAAAAGGGCCGTTGTCCACCAAACCGTTTCAGAAATTGACAGTGGGGAGATGGGGTGAGAAGGCTTGGAACCCGGAGGTCTTCCTCACCCGCCTCATGCGCCCCCATTGGGCCAGCCCATTTAGCACCCTCACTATCAACAAATATGTATCCCCCTACATCCTGATCAGGGTGGAGAAAGGTGGTCAGATTAAGCATGTTTTCTGCCCCGTGCTTGTTTACAATTATTTAATTTTCAAAAACAACCTTGTGAATGGAGAACTATTATCATCCTCTTGGTTTTACAGATGAGGAAACTGAGGCTTAAGAAATCAAATGATCTGTCAAAGTAACTAAGTCAGGATTTGAAAAGTGGCGGATCCTTTTGGAATTTTTAGATTCTGCCATATAGTAGGAGTTCAACAAACATCTCTGGCCCTGAAATTTCGTCCCCTCACAAGCTAAAAGAGTATTATATATGCTTTTAACGTAAGATTTCAAAGCCACGTTCTGAGTAAACGGCGATTAAGTCCCAGGGTTTTATTACAGTGTGTAAGAAAGAGACTCCAGTGGTGCCTCCAGGAAGTGGCTGCTTCTTGCTCAGTGTATAATTCTGAAGCTTGAAGATTATTTTCCATCTTGGGTCGTAAGTGAAAACCATCCACTTTAGAGTGGGGCTCAAGTAAAGAAACAAGAACCCACATCAGTACTGGAGGACATCCGCTGAGGTTGCTTGGTTGCTCTCATGGAGACATGGCCTGCCTGTCCCCAGGAGGTCTATGAATGGTCCAGAGCTGTACTGTCTAACTGCCCCAGGTGACCACAGCGCACCCAAAATATGGCTAGTCCAGTAGGTACAAAATACATGCTGGATTTCAAAGACAGCATAAAAAAAGGAGAGTATCTCATTAGTAATTTTTTATGTCAATTATATATTGAAATAATTTTTTTTGGATATATTGGGTTTAAAATACATTATTAAAATTAACTTCACCTGTTTCTTTTTATGTTTTTACTGCAGCAATCAGAGAATTTATAATTATATGTGTGGCTCTCATTATGTTTCTATTGGACAGCAGTGGGCAATTCAGTGAGTTTTCAAGGAAAATATGACTATATGTGCTAACTTTATAACCTACCTCCCCCACCCCAAGGAAGAATGCAACTCCATTGTAGTCAGCAAAGCCGCTCTGGGGAACGAGGCTTGTGTTTTCACAAAAGAGAAATACAGTATTTTGGTGAGATTAGAATACTGAAGCAAGTTATTATCACCAGCAAGGATTGCATTGGGAATTGAACTCAGGTTTATCTGAATTCAACCCTGGGCCCTGTGGTTCAGAAGAAAGAAATTCCAAACAGGAAAAGGGAGGAAATGGGGCAGCTTTTGGCCAAGTACACACCAAACCCATGAAATGAGCATTTTCTTGTCATTGATGTTCACTTAAAACAGAGGGTATAAAATTCCAGTGAACTGAGGGCCCTGGTTAGTGGGTTGTCAGCGAATCCAGGTTTCACAGGATATTCTAATGTTTTAATTCCAAATGTAAAGGTTAGGGAACATAAAAGGAAGAGCTGCTTTAAGGAGGACAACTTCTATACTTTATCACTCTGTGTAAACTGTGCTCTTTAATCACCATCAGAAGGGGCTGTGTTTGGGGGACTATTTTCCATTTTTTGTTATGAGATAGAGGTTGAGAGAGGTTTTTAGCTGACTTCCATCTGGACCCTACTTCCCACCTGCCCAAGGTTCAGGTCCGCACAGCATGAAGAGTAGCTGAGGTTTGAAAGCTGTTCACTTTTGGTGGTTATCAACCCAGTGGGTGGCCACTGTTTGTGTTTGCTTATTGTTTTAAATCAGCCAAATGTGAATAGAAAACAGATTATTATTCTGTAACATTTTAGCCTGAGATTTTCACTACCAAATAGAAGACGCTTGCCTGCTAGTCCACTGCAGGTGCTCACCTGTGTTACTGGCCACTCAGCTCCAGTGAAGAATCACATAGCTTACCTGGAGTTACGCGAAGCACTGGGGCAGTAGAGTCAGGTGCTTTCAAGGTATTTCTTGATTTTGATTTTGGAGCAATCAAAGCAAAAGAGCCAGGGAACTTGTTTGAGCATGAAAAGCTTAAATCTTAGTGTAATGGCTGAGACATGTCCACGGAAGGTCACCATCTGGTGGCAGAGGTGGGACTAGAGCTCAGGATTTCCTGCTGTCCAATGTCTGACCTCTTTCCAGAAGGGTTGCTGGGTGGCCTGGCTTAGGGGTGGGGCTGAACTGCAGGGATAAAGCCATGACCTTTGCATCCACCCAAGGCGATGGCATGAAAGTCATGGTTGACCCTCTTGTATAGGTCAGTTAGCAACAAATTATTAACTGATGTGACAGATGATGGGATACAAAAATGAAAAAAACCAAAGTCTGTATCTCCAGTTCTGCCTGACTTCCTCAGCACCAGACAGACACCTTCAACTGACTGGTGTTCCCGGCTGAAGGTGAGGCAACCAGGAGAGCAATCCCTGGTGGCATTGAACATGAGCCAGACGTTGCTGTGAACGCTTGTGTGTATGAACTCATCACTTCTCACAAAGTCCCCGGAACAGATGGGGAAATTGAGAAATGAAGAACATGGCCCAAGTTGGCACAGCTGCGTAAGGATCCCAACCAGAGTCATGAACACAGGCAGAGACCAGCCTTGGAGCCTTCCAGCCACTTCGGGAAGCCCTATGAGGGATCACGTCCACACCTGAGCCCCTGTGGTCTTCCTCAGCCAGTCCCTTCTCTGACTGCCCATTTCTCTGAATAGTTTTGCCATTCTGCTTGTTCAGGGGCTGGGGAGTGAGGTGACTCTTCCTGCCACCTACAGGTACTCACAGCACAGCCACATCTCATAGATGCTCCTCTTTGGAGCTGCCCAATTCTCCCTGCTCCTTCCCATCACCCCTGAGCACAGGTGCTGGTCACTGCTTTGGATTGTGAAGTATCAAAGAAGGGAACGTGGGAGGAACCAGTGGAGAGATGAGACTTCAACCCAGGGAGAGCTCCTGTCTGACCTCCCAGGGTAGGCACCACACCACTGTGAGCAGAACCCTGCCGGGCAGAGGCCGGGAATCTCCCTCCCTGATGCATTCCCCAGGGTCCTGATGGGCAGCCCAGTCTGGGGGGCACTTCTCACTTACTCTTCTTGGATGAATCACCCTGTCAGGCCTGGCCTGCCCCATGATGAAAAGACTCCCACCTGTGCCTGCCCTGAGTCTGCCTCCTCGTGGTCTGGGCAGCTTCCCCTAAGCCCCTTCCAGCTGCTCCAAATGGTATCTGTTGGGGGCTGTACCAGGAGACTTGTGAGCAGTGCCCAGTGTTCCGCAGCTGACTGGGAGCCTGGGCTGAGCCCAAGAATGGCCATGCAGAGACTTCACTGGTGAGTCGGGGGACACCTCTCTGCTCAGACTGAGCAATGCTGGGGGCCCTGGGGACCCGGGGTGCGCATGCCAAGCAGAGCTTTTTCTGAAGCAGTGTTTGGTTTTGATGACCATGTTGTTTTCACTCAGGGCTCAACTCTGTAAGTGGAAGAAAGAGTTTGTTTCAAATCCTGTCAGCACAAAATTGAGGCATGTTAACATTCACAGGCTGAGTCTCCAGTGGGCAGAATTCCTCTCTGCCAATTCCTGCTTCCCGCTCCTCACATCCTGGACTTGTCCCTGGTGAAGTCCCTGCCCCTGGAATACAGAGGGGAGACTCTGGTTCCATGAAACTTCCTACACACCATTCCTCAGCCTCCATTGCCCCTTGTTAAGACATAATTTTCTGCAGCATGGCTCTGAGATAGGCTGTCACTCAGGCTGTCACGTCACTCTGCAGAAAGCTGTGATTAGCTTATAAGAGTGACACCTGCTCTCCTGTCCCCTTCTTACCTGTTGCACTGTCAGAGGCAAACTAAGTGATCGGACCCCATCTCTCCGTGTGCCCTTTCTCTCTACCCGGTGCCTGAGCACATGGGACACCTGCGCCCTGACCATGCCTGCCTTATTCCCTGCTGATTCATGTGGGTGCTCAGGTCTTTCTGTGATCACAGTGAAGACTTGCTTTTGCCTCAAAGAGTTCCTAAATGCAATCGTTCCTCTGCCTTTATAAACCCACGCCTCTTTAGCCAAGTAAAAACTCATGTCCTATTTTATCATTGGTTGAGATTAAAAAAAAAAAATTAAGCAAATCAAAGTAACAATAATTTTAGGTTATGCTTCCAGCATGTTAGTTACATGTCTATGCCTGCACCCACCTCCCAGTCCCCCTAAATGTGGGAGGCTTCAGAGACAACAACTGGGATTTATTTGTTCTCTTCCAAGGCATCTAGAAGCAACCAGGGCCTGTCCTGGCCACGGTGACCACACATGGACCCAAGAGAGGGCAGCCACTGGCTGAATAAGTAACACTTCATTTCCTAGCCTCTCCTTTCCTTCCCTGACATGGAATACTCAGAATGCCCGCGTGGCGTTTAGCCACTGTCTACGGGTCTTTGCTAAACTCTTTCCCTGTGCTTCTTCCATCTCCTAACTAGACAGGAAGTTCCTGGAGGGCACAGGTATGTCCTTCTTATCTCTCTCTCTGTCATTCTTACGGAGCTTAGCTCCACCCCCTTGCACATCTCAGATACCCAATATATATGTTTCAATGATTAGGAAAACGAAAATTAAAAAATTGGTGCCAGAATGCCTTAAGAGCCTACGTTATAAGATTTTGAATTCTTCCCGTTAAAATGACAACACAAAATATATTATATCATATATTTTTCTTCTATTCCCATTTCCTTTGCCAGTAAAGGCTGCACTATGTTCCTGGTGAGACAGGTTTGGCCCTGTGATGCCTGTGGGCACCAGCTCTCTTGCTCTTGTGATTTTGAATCTGGACTCGAGGCTGTGCCATTGGTCTTGGGGGATTTGCCCCTTCAAAGAGACTGGCATCTTCCATGGAGTGTGGGGTGTGTGGCCTCCCCAGGGCCACCTAGGAGGAAAGGTTTGGCTGCAGAAGGAGGCTGAGTTGACCTCCCCTCCCCCAGCAGTGCACAGCCAATCCCTGTGGAGAGGCCAGCCTGTGACCTTGACCATAGCACCCAGCAAGGCGTCCTACACCTGCAGTTCCTATGGTTCAGTCACACCCAGGTGGTTTCCCAGGGGTGAGAGAGGGAAAAAGCCTGATCTGACGGGGGCTCTGGTAACTAATACAAGTTTTCTTTAGCTGCTATTTCCTGTTATTTTATGGCAACAGAATGTCCCTCCTGGGTCCAGCTCACGTTTCTTTGTCCCAGAGCCCTTTTGTCCCAGAGCCCTGTACTAATACTGTCTTTGGATTTCAGAAAAATCTCACCAAACACCTGGGGACTAGATTGAAGCTATTTGTCTTAGTGTCAGAGACTACAGCTAGCAGTCATTACAAGGACCACATTCAGCATGGGTTGGGTACCAGTTGCCATGTTGTTTAATTTCAGTACCTCTTTGAGACAAATATTATTATGCCCATTTTGCCATGTCAGAAAGTAAGACTCAAAAACTGAGCACTGCTCTCTGGGCCACGTCCTCCCTGGTGAGCAGCCAGGCTAGGATTGGAACCTGTATCAGTCTGATTCAAGGTCTTGATCTTTTCTGGGTAATTGACTAAAAGGTGAATGAATACTGCAAATAATATTGCAAAGAGAATGTTTAATATACTAAAGAGAGCAAATGCATCAGCTGCATTGAAACCAAATTTATTGCTAGCCAACTGATATATTAGTTACAAATCAGATTTCATTTTCCGTAAAGCATTTCCTATAGGAGCTTTATGGGGCAGTGATGTTAGCAAAGTATGAATTACTTTAGTACTTGAGAGTTATTAAACTACTTGTCATTAAAAAGAATGGCTTATCTAGACTTGCTTCTAATTCAGATTGGCGGTTTCCTGGAAGTACTTGGGGTAGCACTTACTATCATTTGCTAATTCATTGGGCCATAGAAACAATCAGTTTGGCTTGCCAATATGCCAAAGTGGTCCTAGAGCTATTTGTCAAAAATTCTGATGAATTTAGACCCCCCAACCCCTGCATCAGAATTAATCTCGGCCCCTTCCAGCTTCATCCTATCCGTTGGTTTGCTAAGTTTTTCTCTCAGACACGCCTGGCACAGAGTATGTGCTCAATGAGTATTTGTTGAATAAAGAAAGCAATGTCCTTGTGCAGGACAGGGCTGAGAGTTCACAGCCCGACGTCTCTGGACTCTGCCATTATCCCAACACTCGATGAAAGTCACCTGGGCTGCTGGACAGCCAAGTCCAATGCCATCTCTCAGCCTTTTTGTTGCTCTTCTCTCTGCCTTATCCTTGGGTAAGCCAGGACAAAATTGTCACTTTTTTTAAACCAACCCAGTCTTATCTGTCTCAATCTCTTTTGCCTACCTCTTCCTGTGGTTACCCTACAAATACCGGGGTTCCTCCTAGATCCTCTCTTCTTTTTATTTCCCCAGCATGGGCTCTCATCCTCTCGCTTGATTCCTAGGACTACATGTAGGCTGGTGGCTTCCCCGTCCACCTCTCTTCCAAGTTTCAGAAGCACACATTCAACTGCTTACTGAGTATCTTCTCCCGATTGGAAAGCCACACAGAAAGAACACTTCTGAAATCAGCTTTCCATCTCTTCCCCCACCATGAACTGGAGCCTCCTTTTGTATTTTCTAGCTTGGCCAATGGTATCGCTAAATCGCCTAATCTAGAAACTTCTTGATTGTGCAGAATGCCCCCCAGGCCTGCCTCTCTTCTCCCATCGCTGGTCACTAAATCCTATGGATTCTACTCCAGAAATGTCCCACTCAGCCAGCCTCTCTTCATCCTGTTTTCTGCAGCAGATCCCAGCTACCCCGTCCTTCTCCATTCCCTCTTCAGTCCAGTTCGTCCTCTGCCTGCTGCCAAACAAGAGGATCACGTGATGGCAATGGCTGGTAGCAGTGGCCAGTCTTAGGTTTCTCCCCCCTGAAGACAGCCAAAGGTTGACTCTGTGTCTCCTCCAAACTCGTTAGTGACTGGAGGAGCTATGGCACCATGTGCTCAGTCTGACCAATGAGGAAGTGGCCTCGGACAGCCTTCTGTCAGGGCAGATGCTGTAAAGTTAACCAAGACATAGAAACAGGTTGGCATCTCTGGGCTGGTCGCTCAGCTCCCTTCCGTGGTGTGGTCCTCAGGTCACAGCAAAGACGGGAGGATGCTCAGGGAGGCTGCCAAATGCTGCCTAAAGCCTGAGCTCTCGGTTCTGACTGGTGCAAATCGTCTTCCTGATGTAACTTTTTCTTTTTCTTGGTTAGAAGTATATTTATAGTGCCACTGTGTGTGTATGTGTGTGCACATGTGTGTGTGAGAGAATTAGTGTACCTATATACTCGAGTATAAGCCGAGCTTTTTCGGCACAAAATTTGTGCCGTGTTCGGGTTTTTCGGCACAAATTTTGTGCCAAAAAAACTCGGCTTATACTCGGTATGTAAATCTAAGTGTGGAGAGTGTGAGTATGAAAATGTGTTTTAATCAGAAAATTCATAATAAGGAATACCCAACTTATATGGCCTGGAAGAGACCAGCTTAAAATAAGACTAGGATTTAATCTATTAGCAAATCCTAAGAGAGAATATTCATGCCTTTAAATATAAACCACTGGGAACAGCCACTCTTCTGTTTGAAAACCTCGGTACCCTCCCTGTTGTCTACAGGATTGAGTCTATGCCCTCATCCTGGGGTCAAGGCCTCTAACGGCGGACCGTGGACCCCTCTGCAGACTGATCTTTGGCCATTTCACCCCTCCAGCCACACCTGGTCTCTGGATGGGATTCCGTGTCGTCGTATCCCATGGTGTCTTTTGAACACTTGGCTACCGTTTCCACCAGGTAAACACCTTCTTCTTCTTCCACTCACATATTAGCCCTGCTGTGAACTTCTCCCTGTTCCTTGTCCGATAGCACATGTGATACTCAGTTAAATCTGAATTTCAGGTAAACAACTATTTTTAAAAGTGTGTTCCCCCAATAAGTCATTCATTATTTATCTGAAATTAAAAATGAACTTGGTGCCCTGCCTTTTCATCTGTTCTCTCTGCCACCCCTACCTCTGACATCCTTTCTTCTTAAATATTCCCAGGGCCCATGGTCCACACGTCCCTCCTAGCTCCTCTTAGCTTGTGACGATTTATTATTATTTTTCAACTGTTTTCGCTCCTGCAATACAGATCCCTGAGGCAAAAACTATGCCTGCTTGCTCACTCAACACTCCTTAGTCCCATGTTATCTGCTGGGGCTGTGGCAGGTGTAGGGCACCAAGACACATACAGTCCGGTCCCTGCCCCAGAGCAGCGGTGGCGTCTCTGGCCCTGGGCCACGTCTAGTCCAGTGTGTTTTGTGCTGGCCACAGACACCACCACGCTCATTGCCATACGGAGAGCGTGTGGTTGCATGCCTGCCCTGGCGTCAGAGCCTGTGGTCTCTTGGCCCTCACAGCCCCATATATTTACTATCTGGCTCTTTACAGAAAAAATTTGCCAACCCTAGTCTAGAGGATCTTACAGTCTAGAGAAGGCAGGCAGACATAAACAAATACAAGTCAGTTCATCTTTCATCTCGGAAGTCTCACCTATGCTAATGTGTGGTCTGCCGACCACCTCTACGCGAGCCACCTGGAGCCTTCCCAGCTGATCCTGACTTCCTCGCCTGGACAATCTGCCCTTTTTTACAAACCTTCTAGGTGATTCTTCGCAGCAAAATGTGCGAAGTGACTTTAGTGCCTGCCACTCTGTCTGGTGTGTGGTCAGCCCTGGTAATGGTAGAATGAAAGAATGGGCACAGACTGTCTGTTCATTGATTGCATATCCTTTCTGTTTGGGGGTGGGGTGGGGAGCCAAACCACTGGCATTGTCTGTTGCATAGGTTATGATTTCAGTTTGCAATCCTGTAAGTGACTTGGCAAAATTTACCACCAGGCCTGGCCCAGTGTACCTGGGCTTCTCCAGAGAAAATAGACACACAGATCTTTCTGCTGAGCCCTCCTGCGCAGCCCATCTCGCTCCTCCTGAGGGAGTAGGTGAGGGGCCGCTTCCCATTCCTGAGCTGCAGAGCAGAACCATCTCACATGCCAAGGGCTGCGTGGCTGGGAGCTCCTCTGCACTGCGTCGTTTATGGTCACAGAACCAAATAAGCGGACTGGTTTTTTCACGTCCCCAAGCTCAGAAAACATTCCGTCTCCTTGTGGTGCAATGCTATGGGCAGACAGAAAATAAATACAAGCAAATTCAACCCATTAGCGTTTGGAAGGCAAACATCTCCCAGGGAAAATAGTCTGTGACTACATGTTGAGACAGATGTTCACACTTGCTTGTCTTGTTGGAGTACTTAAAAAAATAAATTCAAGATAAGAGAGGCAGGGGCGGTCCTAGGGCCTGTGTATTCTCAGCGATTCGAGCCCTTGCAGACAATCTTCAGAGCTGGAAGGGAATAAAATACAGAGATAATTTTCCTGACAATTCCACCTGAATTTTCTTGTTAGCATCAAATAATTGGGGGAAAAGGGATTTTGAAAAACTTGGATTGGTTGTAGAATTGATGTACTCAACCGTCCTCTTTGTTGTGAGTACAGATTCCGATTTCCTGTTCCAGGGTGTGCTGGTGGGCGAGTCTAGACTGAGCCTTGTAAGGACAGCAGTGAACTTGGCCACTTGGCCCTGGTTTCTCCGGTTTGCTCTGAGGCACAGCCTCAAGGTGGAGTTCAACTAGTCATTCCAAGATAACTGAAGTGTCTGGGCTTTGCTGGGTTCTTGAAGGTTTCCTGCAGGCGGCACCGACTTTCCCAACTCTCCCCAACCAGTTGTTCCATTTGATATATGAAGTTATCAGTCAGAGACATGTTTATTCAAGTGATTGTTGACATTTAAAATGAAATAAATCGCATAAGTGATTCATCTTTGGAGTGTTTGAGTAAATGAAAATTGTATTCTCTCTGACAAGATGTGGAGGAAAAATAAAACCCTTCCCCACCACCACCCCTTTGCCAAATATTACTATTTACAAGAATATTATTGTACTCTTTGCATTTTTTAAAATATCTAAAACTTGTGCTTTATATATATTTTCCATGTTTGTATATTCCATGTTTATTAAATCTATTATATGCCAAGTAGCTTATACTAACCTTTCCTGTGCTTGATGTTTGATATTAAAATTCTTCTATGCCTACTTATTATATTTTCACATTCAGGTGCTTGGTATGAATTTTTTAAAATACATTTGTAATGACTTAATGTTTTTATTTTTGTTCTTCTGCCATTTGTCAAAACATATCATGGAGGGAAATCTGAATTTAAATTTGTCTTCTCACAATTTTTTTTTTTTTTTTTTTGGAAAGAGGGTTAGAATTGGTTACTAATTGTACCAGTGGGGGGCTTATTAGTAGGTTGGAGCCCTATGTGGGTGAATCATTCAGGGAGGCTACACTAAGTTCATGAGCAAATCTGAGGTTTACCAAGAAAAAAAAATAAATCCTCATATAATCATGCTGAGAAGAGAGCAGATGTTGTTATACGTCTAGGACACAACATAAATATAAAAGGCTGGCCCTCCTTTTCATTCAGCTGTTTTTTATTAATAAACCTCCATTCATCAGAAATTGCTGGGAAAGCCAGCCAGATGGTTGTAGCTCACCCTACCTGTCGCCCAGGTCACTCCTTCGGGAGTTACAATTTAGCTAATTTCACTACTACTGTAGCGAGAGACAATGAAAGACGCAATGGGGCATGTTTTTAACATTATTAAGTCATTAAGGATTTTTAGGGGACCAGGAATGTTTCAATGTTTCTTCCTTGAAGAATTGAATTACCATCCAGTAACGTTCTCTTAACACAAGGAAACCAAAGAGCTACTTTTATGGAGTGCCTAGCAATGGAACGCAAGTCTCTGATATCAGTTATGGAAATTGGTAACGGACGCTGCCTCGGTCACAGTCACTTTCTTCGCCCTCTCTCGACAGAAGGAAAGATGGAGGCAGAATCAATAAGGCTGGGCGTGCTTAACCAAAGCAATAAATTCCCAGCGTCAGAACTGCATTTTAAAGGATGTTCTAGACAATCTTTCTTTCTTCTTTTTTTTTGGCACTGAAGTCTGTTTCTGAGCCAAATTTACCTAATTCCTGAGAACAATAAGGGCTTAATAAAGGATTTTTCCCACCTGTTTTAAAATAACATATAGATATCGCTCCACAAATCTTTCAACAGCTTGGTCCTGGGAGTAAAATATGAGGCAAATGGAAAAAGAGAGAATCTGTGAGTAACCAACTTGCTGAAAAACAAAACAAAACGGAAGTTTTCATCATAGCACCAGACGGCATTTAAATAGATTGAACGGATCAAAAACAGTTCTGAATCTGCTTTCCTAAGGCTAGGCTGCTTTCAAGGTCAGTTTTGGTTCAAAGCCACCTGTAAGTGGGGTGTTTTTGGGCCTGCAGAGGAGCTGAGCTGACATCACCCTGGGAGCCCCCCCAGCACCTTGTGGTCCTGGGCTCTCTTGAAGCCTCTCAACAACCCCTCTGTGAGCACCAGGGAGGGTGTGTGTGAAAATCTTCCAGTGCTCTGAAATCGTTTGTTTAAATTTGGTTTTACTGTTTAAGTACTACATATCAGTTAACAATCAGATTCAGAGACAAGTCCCATAAATGAAGACAATGGCCTTTTAAGTTCCCTATTCCCTCTGTTCTGAGAAGAACAGAGAAGAAAGAATAGGGGACCAATTCTATGAGTTCCTCCCATGGAGGCCTTGGAGCAACCCACAGTGGCCACCAGTATGTTCCCGTGAGATGTTCAGTTCCTGGGAGGTGAGGAGGGGGATGATGAGCAGTCAGGAAGAGTCAAAGACATTTCTCATGGGGGTCTTGATATGCCAGATGCAGGGGACCCAAACCACTTGTGTACCCAGACCTGGAATGTTTCTGGCACTTTGAGGAAGCCCAGAGGGAGAAAAGTCCAAAATCAAATTACAAAACCATGCTTGAAGATTTTAAGATGTAGGGCTGTGTGTGTTTTGGGCCAAGGATGTGCAGTGTAGCCTGGTCAATGGCTGACTGATGGTCACTGTCAGCAGAGAAATAGTTGAAGGGCCCAGGCGTCCAGGTAAGGACAATATTGTTTCAGCTTGGGAAGGTGCAGACCACGAATTACGTCCATTAGGGCCGGGGAGTGTTCAGTGTAGCAATCCAGGCATGCATCTGAATGGAAAATCCAACTGAACCTGGTACTAGCTTGGACCAAACAAGGAATTTTTTTTCCCCATGGGTGCTTGGCCTAAGGCTAAATCCATCTCATAGACATGTGTGTTTGGGGCTGTCATGAAGAGGAGGGTCTTGATCTAATTGAAACCTTGATTTCTGACTTGATCCAATTAGTAAGCCTGTTTTGCTGAGGTCCTTGGGGGACCAGAGGAGTCTAGTGACCAGAGGCAATGGAAAGTTCCCATTTTGAGCTGGAAGTAAACCAGATGTTGAGTATGTGGATGCCTGTCAGTGTTGATCCTGGTTCACAGGAGGATGGCTCCTTACAGATGTGTGGGCTAATCAAAGCCAACTGGCTGTCTGGTTTTACATGGACCTGGCTGTCTTGTCTAGCCTCTACCTCTCACCCACAATTTAAACAAGTTTAATTGTAGCTCAATTCTTCTTTTACTGAGTACTAGTGTCATGTGCCATGCCAGACACTGGGGAGACACATGAGATGGTCTTCTTCCTAACAAGGCCATTAAAGCACATGCATGATTTGGCCTTGGCCGGCCTTTCCAACTGGATCTTGTACTGCTACGGGCCTTTTGTACTGCAGTCACGCTGGCCTCAGGGCCTTTGTATGTGCTGTCTTTTTAGTTGGAATATACTAGCTCTTGCTCTTCCCACAACTGCATCGGTCCTCTCTTCCAGAACATAAATGCCTTTTCTGACTACTCCTTCTAGAGTAGATTTCCTACTCAGTAATACAAAAGGCAACACTTATAATAGTAACTGTTTCATCCTAACTCTAAGTCACTTTATTTTTTTCTTTATAGCCTTTATCACAATTTCTAATTATTTTGTTTATGTTTGCTTGTCCAGAAGAGCACCATGATTAGACTCAGACCTTCACGCTGCCCCTCCCTGGATCTGTGTCTATCATTAAGACCTTCAATGTCTCAGTTTCTTAATCTGTAATTAATAACAACAGTTTCCTTTGCATGCCATTTAATTAAATCTATTAATTTCTCTTTTGTAGTTTGGAGTATCTCAGTAAAGCATTAATATATCAATGGATAGAGACAGAATGCATAATTCACAGGAACTATCTCAAAAACTTATATTCTTAAACTATGAGTATTAGAATCATGATGTATCTTTATTCAATGGAGCAATTTACAACTATAAAATGTATGGAAATTTTGCTTGCCTCTAAAACATACGCAAATAATCCAAGAATTGCAAAAAAAAACACTTATAATAATTTCCAAGCTCACGAAGCCCAAGGTTTTCAAGGTCTGTGGGCACATGCATGGAAAACATCTGAATTCAGATGGTTCAACTTAATCCCTGAAAAAGTGGTCATTTCTGGGATTTAACAATTTGCCAGTTCAAGATAATGAGAGGACACGGAGTAGTGACCATTTCTAAAACAGCAGGTGTTCATGACACTAATGAATTATATCTTCTCTCACTCTCATTACTGAAAGCTATAATGAGTAATAAGCTAAGTAGCTTAAAACAGAAGCCGATAGTTTAAAAAAAAAATTAAAAAGCATTGTGAAAAAAGCACACAAAGGAGTTGGCAATAGACAACTGTTTTACGAGGGAAGGCATGTGTGCGGAGAGTATTGAAAGGCAAATCTTGTAGTGAAGGGAGTTTAGTTAAGAACTGAGAATTAATGTGGTTAGCACGTGATCATACACTGGCTGCAGTCATGGAAATGACATGATGTATTTCTTGTACTTTCAGAAGCAATCTATAACTACCTTTGTCTTTTAATGTAAATATTTAAAAGAATCCAGGTTGCGACTCTGGATGTATATGTCATCGCTGTAGCAGATAATGAGGTGACTCTACCCTTTTCTCTGCCATCGACTCTGAGGGCTGATGTAGTTGGCAATGGGTGTTTTGCTGAATTGGGAGTCCAGTTAATTGAGTTACCATACGTATCCTATACATACTCTGAATACTTGGAGTGTGCACCCAATAATATTCCTGGGATATTAGTGTTGCGCTGAACAGAGTTTCATTTTTAACTCAGAAATTACATTAGGTGCTTGTAATTTCTTACAGTCATCATTCTGAGCACAGCATGAATTCGGATGGTGTGGAACTGGTTGGTGGATATTTCTAGTTGATAGATTGCATGAAATTACTGGTACTGAGACTGGATGTAGATCTAATGGTGGTAGAGTCATTAACACTTAATATAGTAAGTGCCATGAGTAGTCTCATTTGACACTAAAGTGACCAAGGCCCAGAGTTAAGTGACCTGCACAGTGATGGTCTGTAAGTAGAGGCTCTGGGATTTGAACCCAGGAAATCTGGCTTCAGAATTCACGTCTTTAAACCATTGCACTATTCTGACTTTTGGTTTAGGTGATCATTTGGGTGTGTATGTGGGAGTGTTGGATAAAAAAATTGCTTGAGTGTTACCAAAATGTATATGTCTGTCTTCACATGATGCATATGTGTGTGTGCCTATATTTGTATGGGCTAGACTTTCATCATCTCGAATGGATAAGATTTTCTCTATCTCTTACCTTCTGGCTATAAATTCACTATTAGTTATTAAAGATTTGGGGTTCAGGGTGGTGCCTGTGGCTCAAAGGAGTAGGGCACCGGCCCCATATACTGGAGGTGGCAGGTTCAAACCTGGTCCCAGCCAAAAACTGCAAAAAAAAAAGAAAAAGATTTGGGATTCACTGTTTCTCTCCCCTGGTGATTTATTTTTCAAATGAAAATTCAAAATTTCTCCTTAGAGGGGGAAAAATTTTGAGAATTAGAACTTTAAATGCCCCAAGATGTTTACTTTTTAAATAGGATTTCTTGTGTCTGTAAAGCACTGTCTATGACAAAATTATCTGAAGACCACAGGTGAACCCTTCTAAATTCAGTAAGCAGAGTCTCATTGCAATCTTTTAAACGTTAAGTTAAAAATTAAAACAAGTAAAAATTATTGAATTCTTGTTACAGGCTATAAAAATATATACTGTAATATAATGAAGTCAGAACAATTAATCCTTCCTCAGAGGCTGGTTTGCAAATATAGGAGAAATTATGATACGTGACCATTATCATCACAGATTACTAGGATTGTTATTTCACAGAATGGCAGAGAGCTTTATATTTCTTTAAGTGTTTTAAAGTAAGCTTTTTATTGAAGTAGACCATACATATAGAAAAGTAGATAAATCCTTAAGTATATAGTTTGATCACTTTCTACAAAATGAAGACACTCATGTAACTAGCACAGCTACAACTAGTACCCAGATCAAGAAATAATGTTAACAACCTTCTGGAACTCCCCCTTACCCTCTTCCCAGGCCTACTCTCCAAAAACCAATTACCACGACCGCTATCACCATCAGTTAATTGTGCTTGCTTTGGAACTTTCAAAAATTGGATTCATAAAATATGTGATCTTTGGAGTATAGCTTCATCCTGGTGGTGAAATTTATTCGTGCAATTGAATCTAGTGCTGGCCTCTCCTTGAAGTGCAGGGTTCCACTTTAGAGCCCAGTGTTCTATAGATGACAATTAAATATATATTTTTCATATTTGTATCTGTATCTATAGTCAAGTTAGTTCATTATTTTATTAAAGTCTCCTATGTCTCCTATACTTTTATTAGTTTTTTGGGAGAGGGTAGAAGGGTAGCGTCTGACTGTTGCTGACTGAGGAAGATTTGACAGAGTCTCAATTACAGTCTGTCAGATTCTATTATGCCTTTGAATTTGAGTGTTTCTTGCTTTAAGCTTATTGATTTTTGCTTTACATACTCTGAAGCTATTACTAAATGCTTACAGATTTAGAATTATTATGATTTACTTTTGAATGGATACTTTTATCATTAGGAAATATTCCTCTTGAATAATGTTTCTTATTTTTTTTTATTTTCGGGGATTCATTGAGGGTCCAAGAATCCAGGTTTAATAAATAATGTTTCTTGATGTAAAGTCTACATTGTCGGACATTAATTAGTATACATATATTTAAGATATGTCTTCTGTGTCTATGTGTATCTGCAGGGCTATATATAACATACATATGGAAAACATTAGTACTTTCATGAAAATATGTAGACTAGACCATTTATTTGATGTGATTATTAATCCATTTGGATTTTTATTTACCGTTATTTCTATCGTGTTTTTTATATTTTGCCCACCTACTTAAAGTGTTTTTTTAAAAAGCTTTAAAAAGTCATACCATGTTTTCTTCTCTTTTACTTTCTTTCCTTTTGGTGGTTAATATAGATCCATACATCTTTGACTGATTAGAGTCTAATTTAAATTAGTACCTTCCCTCCGTTAGTCAATGCTAAGGTTCTAGAACAACTCTTATTTTTCACCCTTCCTCTTTTTACCATTGTTATGCATTTTTAATTCCACATATCCATTAGTTTCCCCGAGGCGTGCTAACATTTTTGTGATAGTCATTTACGTTTACCCACATGGTGACCCGTCCCATGTGTCTTCATTGCTTCGTTTCCATCTGGGGTCATTTTTCTTCTGCCTCAAAACAAAACAAAAGATAAAAACAGGTCTCTTCAGCAGTTCCTTTAATGAAGAATTTGTGAGTGATTAATTCTCTTAATTTTTGTTGTCCTAGAAATGTTTGTTTTCCTTCAGTTTCGTTTTTAGTTTTACGGAGGTAGAACATACATGCGACACAGTTCACAAATCTTAAGTTTATAGCTTGATTCATTTTTATATATGGACACACCTGTTATAACCACCACCCAGGTCAAAAGATAGAACATTACCAGTATCCCAGCAGACTTTTTGGGTGTCCCTCCAAATCTGCTTCCCCAGAGGTAACTGGGCTTCCTGACCGTTAGGCTCATAGTCAGGCTAGTTTAACCTATTTAAAAAATGTTAACACAGGCTCAGCGCCTATAGCTCAGTGGGTAGGGCACCAGCCACATCTACCAGGGCTGGTGGGCTCAAACCTTGCCCAGGCCTTCTAAACAATAATGACAACTACAACAACAATAACAAAACAGCAGGGCATTGGGGCGGACACCTGTAGTCCCAGCTACTTGGGAGGCTGAGGCAAAAGAATCGCCTAAGCCCAAGAATTTGAGGTTGTTGTGAGCTGTGATGCCACAGCACTCTCCCAAGGATGACATTGTGAGACTCTGTCTCAAAAAGTAAAAAAATTAAAAAGATAAACAATGTTAATACAAATGAAGTGATATATTAGGGATTTGTCTGTTTCTCCCATCTTTTGCTTACCATTGTGTCTGTGAGAGTCACCTGTGTTGTTGTTTATAGCAGCAATTTTCTATTTTTATTGCTGTGTAGGATTCTGTGGGCTATAAAATCACCACAATGCATCTGTTTTACTGCAGATGGTCTTTTGGGTCATTTGCAGTTTTGGCTTTTGTCCATAGTCTTGCCTATGTCATTTGAGGACATGGTACAATTCTTTTGTGTATAGGCCTGGAAATGAAAGGGCTGGGTCATTGGGCACATGTCTCTTTAGCACTGTGAGACACCACGGAAAGAGTCCTTCATGGCAGTGCCTTGCGTGCTCGCCCCGGCAGTGCCGTTCATCTTCCTCAGCACCGCGAGTTGTTAGTCCGTCATTTTAGCCATTCTGGTGGGAACGGACGGTATCTCACCATGGCTTTGATTGTCAAGTATGTCTCTAAGCCTTCAGTTGATGCTAATTTGCATTTCAGTATAAATTTAGCATCCGTTTGTTTCCACAAAAATACTTAGTAGTATTCATTTAGGATGGCATTAAATCTGTGGATTATCTGAAAGAAAGTTGACATCTTAAGTGTATAAAGTTAGACCTCAATAAATAGATGGTTGAGGTCTTGTTTAATTTCTCTTAGCAATGTTTTATGGTTTTCATGGTAGAATTTTTGCACATCTTTTACCTGATTTAAGCATTTGTTGCTTTTGTAACTATTGAAATGATATGTAAATACTTAAAATTTTATTTTCTAATTGTTTTTTACTTTGGAAAGGTATTTTTGCTGCTTAAGAAATTCTACTTGCTGGCATTTTTTTTTTTTTTTTTAAACATAGAAGATTTCATTCCATTTGTTTCAGCTTCTTTAGTTTTCCTAGGAATTCAGCCGTCTATCTTAGTGGTTTTTCCTTTTTCCCCTGAAAGACAATGTGTCTTTTATTGATCTGCATCAATATTTTCTTTTAGTTTCAATTATTTTACTGTCATGTGCTGAGATCTGATTTTTCTTTGCATCTAACCTCCTGGGGCTCATTGTGCTTCTTCAATCTGTGGCTTGATGCCGTTTTTCAGTTGGGAAAATTCCTAGCCATTATCTCAGCCAAATACTGGTTCTGACCCATTTCCTTTCTCCTCTTCTGGGACACCAGTTGCATATATTTTAAGCCTTTTCATCATGTCCCTTCTTGGATACTATTTTCTGTACTTTGCAATCCTCTCTGTTAAACTCTTCAATCTTGACTATTTTCATTGGTATCTCCAAGAACTCTCTTCAGCTGTGTCTACTCCTCTGCGAAAGCCCTCTATTAAGGCTTAGTGTCACCTTTTTATTTTTTCTAGAATTCTACTTTTAGAACATATTGAACACATTAATTACAGTTATTTTAAACTCTGTGTCTGGTAGTTCTAACATCTAAGCCAGCTATAGTTTTGCTTTCCTTGTGAACATTTTTGTCTTTGTGTATTTCTTGGGTATAATTAGATAATGTTTAATTGCATGCCAGGTACTTCTGTAGGAATTGTTCAGAAGCTGTGCATACTGTTGTCTTTCTCCAGGGAGAGTATAGCCTGTTCTTGGGCAAGCAGCAGAGGACCAGATTACTTCAGTCTAATTAGGGACTAATCCTCCCCCAGATTCCTCCCACTTCTAGAATATCATCCTCTGGGTTCTCACATGAATGCCTGGAGTGTTTCCTAGAGTCCCTACTCTTTGTGAACCCAAAGCTCACTGTTTTACCTTCTCATCACTTTGATTTGAGTACTTTTTTTTTTTTTTTTTTTTTTTTACAGTTTTTGGCCGGTGCTGGGTTTGAACCCACCATTTCCAGTATATGGGGCTAGCACCCTACTCCTTGAGCCACAGGTACCACCCATCACTTTGTATTTCTGCTCTTAAAGCCCTTTTTGTTGGCTTTTTAGCTTATTTTCCTGCTCAAATTAACCAGGAAGTGCCTCTAGGGGAAATTGCTGCATTTTGGGCTCCCTCATCTGTACCCAGCTTCTCTGTGGGACCTTGCCTCCTAAACCCTGGCGGCCTTGATAACCCTGGACCCCACATTCTGTCTCCCTGACTTGTGAGATTGCCCACACTCTGCTGTCTCCTCTAATTCTTAGAGGCCTCTTCCCTCTTTGCTTCTCAGACTTTACCTCCTGCTAAAACCTGGCGAATTCTCAAGGCAGCCTCATCTCAGAGAACTTCTCCCTTCTCTAAGACATGACTTCCCAGATCCTCACTACCTTGGCTGTTCTCTGATGTTTTTAAACATGTGATTCTTGTATTTTTTCTAAGTTTTCTAGTGCTCAGTAAATCCTGCTGAAATCTTCTATAAGCTATTCCATCAGAGCCGGAAGCTTCTACCGTCTTTAAATTTTAATGCACACATTACTGTCTCCAGCTAACCCAAAATAAAAGAAATAAAACAGCAATATATGACTGCCTTCACATACTTTTCTGTCTGTTGTGATGCATAATAAGTCTGAAATGTATTAATGTAAAACAACCTGTAGTGCAGGTTTGGGTCTTAAATTGCTTTGAGATAGAAAAAGGAAGACAGAAATGCCAAACTTAACTATTTGAGTGAAAGTCCCTCTGCATCTGGGAATGTTGGCCTTACTACAAGGAGATTACTACTTATAGGAAGGGTTATAGCACTATGGCATGTGCAAATGTGCTGTGGTCTAGGCACTGATGCAATTTCTAGATTGAAGCAAGGATCATTGCTTAAAGTTGGAAGCATCCTTCTTCTGCACCATGACTATCTCAGAGGCTCAGGAGGTCCACAGCTGCCAATCATTTCTGCAGTTGTTAAAACGAGACGCTCCATTTTAAACTGACAGCATTTTAAAAGCTGTCCAACAAGGGTCAGAAGGATAGAAGCTGTATCCATCTCCTTCAGAAGGCATCTTTAGAAAATGCCACTTCAGATTTATCAACGGAAGAAAGTGCCATTTTCCCACTTCTCATTCTTTTGATAAATATTATATGCTAACCATGGGTGTTCAGGTGCCCTGGGGATGCATAAGGAATCCAAAACATTGTCCACAGCAACTTAATACTCTAGGGATTAGCCATGACTTAGCCCGCTAATCAAGGGAGTCCCATGTTAAGGGTGAAAATAATTATTATAGGAAATAAATACCATGGAAAATTTGCCAAGGGGGAGATCTGTAAAATGTAGAGAGACCTGGGAAGGCTTCCTGCAGGGGGATGTTCCTGGGGGAAGCAGTTCACATATGGATGCCAGTACAGCTCAGAGCCGCTGCTGCTGGGGTCGGGGTGGGGAGAATGGTCCTTCCTCTGCTTCATAGTTTTCACTGGCTCTTTTTTTAAAATAAAAAAATTTGTTTTCTTTTATCATAAAACCATATACACTTAAACCATCATAATTAAATAACATAAAAGTGAGAAAACATTGATGCTAAGAATGTTTTGAATGTTTTACATGTGAATATGTTACGTATTTGATGTACATTTAAGAACCTGTGAACAACTTCTATGTGTTTTCTATTTGTGCAGTTTAGAATGTAATGATTTCCAAGAATAGTATGCCACCTTTCTTGTTATTTTCTTTTTCTCCTTTTTACTTCCACACACCAGTTTGTTTCTTATACAGAGAAATAGCAAATCAAGTTGCACAACCGAGGAAATAATCAACAGAGCAAATAGCCTGCAGGATGGGAGAAGGTATTTGCATGCTGTTTGTCTAATGAAGGGCTTTTAGCCAGATCTACAAAGAGCTCAAGCAAATTAGTAAGACAAAATGAAGCAACCCTGTCAGAAAGGGAGCAGAAGACACGGACAGAAGTTTTTCAAAAGAAGATAGCCAGCAGGCCAACAAAGATATGAAAAGTTGTTCTACATCACTCATCATCAGAGAGATGCAGATTAAAACCTTAATAAAATATCCCCTTATTCCTGTTAGACTTTTATTAAAGAGTCCAAGATAATAGATGCTGGCAGGGATGCAGAGAAAGGAACACTTCTGTACTGTTGGTGGGATTGCAAATTAGTACCACCTCTAAGGAAAACATTATGGTGGTATCTGAACCATGTAAAAGTAGACCTACCATTTGATTCACCAATCCCACTGCTGGGTATTAGCCCAAAGGAAAAGAAGTCACTTTATCAAAAAGACACCAGCACTCGACTGTTTATTGCAGCATAATTCATAATTGCAAAGATATCAATTCAGCCTACATGCCCATCAATTCACAAGCGGATTAACAAAATGTGGTATATGTAGGCCATGGAATAGTACACAGCCTCGAAGAAAGATGATTTAATGCCTTATGCAACCATTTGCATGGAACTGGAGACCATTCTCCTAAGTGAAGGATATAAAGAATGGAAAAACAAACACCACATATATTCACTATTAAATCGAAAGTAACCGAAGAGCATGTACGTGCTCACAGGGAAGTAAAACTTAATGGAAATCAAGCAGGCGGAGGTGAGGGGAGGAGTTGGGGGAAAACCTACCTAACGGGTACAGTGAACACTATCTGCATGATGGGCATGACAGCAATGACTCAAATATTATAAAAGTGAACTATAACTAAAAATGTTTATACCCCTGTAATACTTTGAAATTAAAAAAAAAAGTTTCCCCCTAAAAAAGGCATGTATAACTCTTCCAAAACTGCATCATAATGCAAATATAAGGTGGTTTTCATGATTCTTGTGTTTAAAACCTGTAGGTCATCTGCATCCTCATGCATATTAATTAATGCTATGTCCCTGGCTCTTTCTCCCCCTTTGATTCTGCGCTCTGAGCATGTGCCACTTTAGCATTCTGTGGTCTATCCCTGGACAAGTCCATCTTCAGTGTGAATGGGTGTCAGGGGGCTTCTTCTCAGAGTTTCTTTTCCCTTGGATCAAGCATCATTGCCTCCAGAATGAGCACCCCCCCTGCAAATGTGTCCTGGACTGAGCCTCCCTTCTCCCTGGGAGTCAGCCATTGCCAGTGGGTGAATGAGAGGCAGAGGCAGCTGGAGAGAGAGCTGCAGCCCCAGTTGCACAGGCGCCATTGCTCGGAGTTTTGAGACGCCTTCAACAAATTAGTGGCATCAAGAAGGAATTCTTTTAAAACGTTTTCTCCCTCTTTCTTGTTGGCTCTGTGAATTTTTCCAGAAGGCAATGGCTAGAACGTTATAGAAACCAAATGCTATGTTATGTGAGAGCAATAAAAGATGATCGATTGAGAATATTAATTCATTTCTTCTTTGTATGTTAGTAAAGATGGTTTCCTTCCCTCCTTGTCCGTGGAATCCAAAAGGGGGTTTGTTATTTAAAGCTGACATTAACTTATTGAGCCACTTGGATGCAGAAAGAGGTTGAGGCTCTAGCAAGGAGGCATCCTGGGTACAGAGGAGAACAGCACAGAGGGTGGCAGGGTGTGAGCCCACGTGGAAGGTGGCGACTGAGCATGACTCCTCCCTACAGACCTTGTTCTTTAAGATCTAGAGCAGTTCTCAAGATCTAGAGAAGCATTCAGGTTATTAAACCTTTGTCGGAGACATAACCTGCAAATATCTTCTCCCATTCTGAGGGCTGTCTGCTTGCTTTACTTACTTCTTGGCTGTACAGAAGCTTTTTAGTTTGATCAGGTCCCAGTAGTGTATAGTGATTGTATTTTTGTCTGACATTGTGATGTTGAAAATATCACTTCTTACAGTATGTTTATGTCATGTGATTTTGAGTGAAAAAATAATTATAACAAAAACAGAATTGTACTAAAAGTAGTACGTGTGTAACTAACTCCAAAGGCTATTAGGGCGAATAGTTGTTAACTTTACAGATGTTGTATGATATAAGTTTAAATATATTTCCATTTATTATGTTTTCTCTAGTGACATTCATTAATTTTGTATGCTTTTTTCCTATGAGGAAGTGCTATTTTTCATTAGAATTACGCCTATGCACTTTATATTTTTCATACAATTTAAAATGATAGGCTGCCACAATGGTTCACACCTGTACGTCCAGCACCTTGGAAGAGTGAGGCTGGAGGATCTCTTGAGGCCAAGAGTTTGAAATCAGCCTGGGCAACAAAGCAAGCCCTCATTTCTACAAAAAATAAAAAATTAGGAAAGCATGATATGACGTGCCTGTGGTCCTAGCTACTTGGGAGGTTGAGGTTAGAGAATCGCTCGAGTCCGGGAGTTGAAGGCTGCAGAGAGTGACTGTATCACTTCAGAGTGATACAGAGTGAGATCCTTCTCCAAAAAAAGGGTGAGTGGTTATCCAAAAAAAAAAGAGTGGTTAAAAAATTACATTTTCTAACTTGTTTGCTGGTGATAGAAATATGATTTTTTTTTTTTTTTTTAGAGTCTCACTTTGTCACCATCGGTAGAGTGCTGGTGAGTCATAGCTCACAGCAACCTCAGAGTCTTGGGCTCAAACAATTCTCTTGCCTCAGCCTTCCAAGTAGCTGGTACTACCCGCCACAATGCCTGGCTATTTTTTAGAGATGGGGGGTTGCTCTGGCTCAAGCTGGTCTTGAACTCGTGAGCTCAGGCAATCCATCAGCCTTGGCCTCCCAGAGTGTTAGGAACTATTTGATTTTTGCATGTTGGTTTTGTATCTAGTAACTTTGTTCAATTCTATTAATTTTATTAAGTGATTCTTCCATAAAGACAGTTATAGCATCTGCAAATAGTTTTGTCATTTCCAGTTCTTATTTCTTTTCTTACTTTGCTGTACTGCTTAGGATTCTCAATGTAACCTTGAATAAAAGTGGGGATAGTGGTTACCATAGGCTTGTTTATGATCTTGAAGATAATGCTTTTAAGGTTTCGCTATTAAAGATATTTGCTACAGGGTTTGGGTATCTAAGCATGTTTTCTGATAATTAGGCAAGCATGTATGCTGGACCTAATGCTCGCTCCTTACAACTACAAGTTGCCAGCCTCCCTATGAAAGAGCCTGCCTAACTCCCTGAGACAATTAGTGTTGTAAATGCAACTGGATGGTTGATTTATGACCAAACAGGGAACTTGTGAGACAAAGTAATGAAGAATCCGTGATTGCTCCTTTATGCTTGCCCACACACTTTCACAAAGCCCCTGACTTGCACATTGTGTGACAATGTGTAACTCTCCCAAAGAGCACACAGCTCCTGTGGCTCTTACCTGAGTCATTATAGTCCTTAAGATATAAATTACCCTACTCTTTGCTTTTTCTTATACATAGGATAACATTTGACAGGGCTAGTTTTTATCCTCTATAATTTATAATCAGATGTATACCCAAACTCTGATGTGATTCTACTTTAATGTAACTTCTGAGCAAGTTTAATACAACTTCAGAGCACATTCTGAACCTCTCCTATCTAAATAAGCTGGCATCTTTCTGGAAATTACTTGCATGTTATTCTGGAATCCTTCTACAAAGATCACCATATAAGTTTCTGCATGTGTGTGGCTGAGTGCATACTCTTGACTTTTATGGCCTATAAACATTCCATTGTTATCTGCCAGCCACCTAGGTATGCCCAGATCATGAGGCAGCAGGTCTGTGTCAGGCTAGTGGGTACTGTCTGGTTCTTTGGGCTGATCAACAGTTTTTCATGATTGGAGGGGTAAGGGCAATGCAATAGAGAAGTTTATTTCAGAATTTGAGAAAAGAGAGGCTGTTCCTTAAGAAAAAGCCACTGAAGAAGACAACCAGACCACTCATTGGAAAGCTTTACTTTCTAGGGACAAAGTCAATTAGTAGGAGCCTTGGCTTTGTGAAGGAACAGACTGAGAGCTGCAAAAGGATGTATGGAAGTAGTGGGTTGGAGAAATATGCTGTGGGGTATATGATGTATGATGTATCTTGTATGGTGACCCCATATTTTTTCAGTAGGGCTTCTAGAAAAAAATTAATTGATGAGATTGTACATGTCTTATTTATCAAAGCTAGCCAAAGGAGGTGTTGCATGCAACTATGTGTGGATTAATAAGGAAGACGGAGGACAGAAGAAGCAAGAGCAGAAATAGAAAAGCTGACAAAGAGCTGTGCCCCCGAATACCTCCAGCCCCTGATAGCTCCATAGGAAACTTCTTTCTTTTCTTTTTTCTTTCTTTCTTTCTTTCCTTCCTTCCTTCCTTCCTTCCTTCCTTCCTTCCTTCCTTCCTTCCTTCCTTCCTTTCTTCCTTTCTTTCTTTCCTCCCTCCCTCCCTCCCTTCTCTCTCTCTCTCTCTCTCTCTCTCTCTCTCCCTTTTTTTTTTTGAGACAAAATCTCATTCAGTTGCCCTGGGTAGAGTGCCATGGCATCATAGCTCATAGCAACCTCAAAGTCTTGGACTCAAGCAATTCTCCTGCCTTAGCCTCCAAAGTAGCTTGGACTAAGGTGTACACCACAACACCTGGCTAGTTTTTCTGTTTTTAGTAGAGACAGGGTCTCATTCTTGCGTAGGCAGGTCTCAAACTCCTAAGCTCAAGCAATCCACTCACCTCAGCCTCCCTGAGAGGTAAATTCTCTTTACTCTTATAGCAACTAGGTATTTTCCAAGACTCCTTAAACTGTTTGCAAGAATAGAAAAAATAAAATCTCCCTAATTACTTTCACAAAATCATAAAACTTTTTCAGATTTTTCACTCAAACACAAAAGAAAATTATAACCAAGAAAATGTATTAATAATGATGAGATAGACAAAAAAAATTATTAGCTAACAGAACCCAGCAGTACATTCAAAGAACAGTACACCATGACCAAGTGAAATTCATTCCATTGATTCCTCTAATAGTAAGAATTCTGATCATATAATTCACCATATTAATGCCTCAGAGATTAAATAATTCTGATCATATAATTCACCATATTAATTACCTCAGAGATTAAATAAACCTTCTAAATATATAGATATAAAAAGGCATTTGATAAAATTTGACATTGAAACTGGATTCTTAAAATTCATAGTAAAATAGGACTAGAAAGATACTTTCATGTCAAAATTAAAGCAGCTATCTAAATCAGAATGTATCAGAATAATTACAATACATAGTATATGTTCAGTATTATAAGTAGTAACCCTTTTAAGCTTTACAATAATCCTATGGGGTAGGTAATCTTTCTCTTATCTTCATTTTACAGATACACAGAAAAGGTCAGTAACTTATCCAAGGTCATACAGTAAATAGTAAAGCTCAGATTCAAATCTGATGAGTCTGATTCCAGAAGTTGCATTAGATGTCCTATAAGCACCAGCCAAAGCACTTAGACAAATGACAGGGGTGGTGCCTTGGTGAGTGTTTAACAAATGGCTCTGGACAAATATTTTGTTAGTAGCATCTGTCAGTTTTCATGGTGTAAGTATTCCCACTCTGACCTATTTCAAATTACCAATAAGACACCACTGAACATGGAGTTAGGAAGAGATATGCATGAGGTATGCATTATATAGTTTGTCAACTACATAGGTAAAATAGATGTAAATAACTTTGAGAGCACAGGTAATAGTAAAATGCAATGACAAAATTAGAAAGTGATAAATTTTGAGTATTTATTACTTTTTAAAAATATATGTAGTTGTAAGTTTATAAAATTTTTTAATAATGGCTATGTTAACAACAGAGTTTTCAAAATTCTGGAAAAATTGGCTCTTGAGAGCAGATAACAACTGGCTCCAGCACACCACTGAAATGATGAACAGGCAGAATTATTATTTGCAGATGGTATTTCTGGAACAGGGTGCATTTCTCCCCTCTCTTCCTGTTTTTGGCCAGATTATAAAGAGGCTAAATTTTCTACCTAAACTTCTCCCATTAGAAGGGAATAACAGGCAACAATTCTGGCCCCACTGTCCATCTTTGCCTTAGATATAATCTTGATAGTCCCCATAGTGGGCACTGGTTACATTTATTATGGCACTGAGACAAAATGAGACAATATTATGGAAATCATGTCTTATCTTAGGCTATTACTATGACTGGAGATGGTCTGTTTGTCACAGAATCATGGCAATGGGTAAGACAGGTGACTCTTAGATCCTGAGGATGAGCTAGCCCAGGGAGCGCAGCTGATGTTGGGACTCTCTGGAAGAGGAGTTGCCCTTGTTAGCATGCATAATCCCCTATGTGGACACTTTCAAACCTTTCCAAATGAATGTCTACTCTGATAAAAAGTTATGTTCCTATTTAGAATAATTTACAGTTTACAAAGCATATTTACATATATTATTCTAACTCTTATAAATATCCTGAAAAATAAACACTATATCTGTTTTACAAGTGAGAAAAGTGAGGCTCTGAGAGTTAAAGTAGCATCCCTAAGGTCATATAGGTAGTACATGAAAATGATGAGATGTAGACTTGATTCTTCTAAGTCCTTAGTATACATTCTCCACTGCACCAAGGTGTCTAAGGCAGAGATGCCAACTCCTCCTAAGGTAGATTATACCATTAATTAACATTCCATTAAATTGGGAATACATACAGACATGCACACATACAAACACACAAACGTGCACATACTATAATCCACGCTTACAGTTATATTCCTCGTTCTTTGAGTTAAATCCACGGTAAAGAATGATTTATTGTGGTAAGGTGAAGGGAACACTTGGAGACTTTTTTTTTCTTTTTAGAGACACAGTCTCAATATATCACCTGGGCTAGAGTGCAGTGGTTTTATAACAGCTCACTGCAATCTCAAATTCCTCGGCTAAAGCAATCCTCCGGCCTCAGCCTCCCAGAGTGCTGGGATTACAAGTGTGAGCCACAGCGCTGGGCTCCTTTGAAATCTGAAGACATTCATTAACCATTTCAGTCTTTTTCCTCAGGCTGAATATTCATGGGCTCTTTCACTATGACGTTCCAACCTTATTTCCTTGTTAATTTTAAAGTGGCCACAAAATAAGAAAAAAAACAACTAAGGAAGAAATCAATTGGCGACATGGAGGAAAGAATCAGAGCAAATAAGTAAGATAATTTTTGGCAATAGGGAAGAGAGATTTAATAATTTTATAATGAATTAACTAAGAATAAATATCAAAATATAACAGAAATAAGAAACTCTGTCTTAAAAAAAAAACTAAGAAAAGAAAGGAACTAGATGCTTGCTTCACACCATAATCCTAATGATAGTTGTATAGCAATTTAAGAAAACTCACTGAAAACTCACTGAGAGTTGTATAGCAATTATAAAAACTCACTGAAAAACTAGAAGAAAATAGAATTAAATATTGATTTAAATTTTGAATGAAGGAAAACTTCAGAGCCAAACATGACAAATCATCAGCTCTCTGGCCCATGCAGGTGTGTTTCAAGCCTGCAGTGTTTCCTTTGAAGGATATCTGGTATAAAAGTCTGGATTCTGGCTTCCTGGAAAAACATCAGAGGATCTTGCTGCCTTTGGCCCATTCTCATCAACAGCTAATTGGAATTTAGTGGTTTTCTCCCTGTTTGGACAAAGTTCTTCCCAGTCTCAAGACTCCTAATTATTTTATATCAGGCCCACTTCACCCTATTGCATACTGTCTGATTACTATGTGTGCATAAGGACTATGATCTTGTAGACTTTATTTAAGTCATAAAGGAAATCACAAAGAGAAAGATGTGACATCAGCAAAAACTTTGGTACATCAAATAAAAAGCTCCCTCATTTATTTTTTTTAACAAGTATGTGTTAGTAATCAAACAATAGTTTTAAAACAACTATGTACAATTTTGAATCCATCAAATTAAAAATATTTTAAATTCTAACATCAGTGCTGCTACTAACTACATTGTTGGCTGGAAAGTGGGTTGGCAATATGTACCCAAAGTTTGCAAAATGTTTATTCTTTTTTTTTTTTTTTTGAGTATGTATCAGTACTTTGTTCCTTTTATTAATGAATAATATTCCAGTATATGCTACATTTTACTTATCCATTCATCATGAAAAATGTTTATTATTTTTAACATAGAGTCCTTTTAATAATACAGATCCCAGAATTCACAGACCTGGATTCAAATCCTGCTTCCTCCACATACCAACTGTGTAGACTGAAGTGATTTAAATTAGCAGGTCTCAGTTTCTTCATCTCTAAAATAAGAAGAAGAAGAAGAATAGTTCCTATATTATTGGATTATTATGAGGAATAAATTAGTAATACTTAGGAAGTTTTTGGAACAGTATCCAGCATATAATGGTGCAATATAATTTGCTAAATGAATGAATGAAACAGATTTGTCTGTTTTTTAAATTTACTCTAAGAAACTAATTACCAATCAAGAAAAATATTTATGCACAAAATTGCATGATAGCATTGTTTTTCTGAAATTTCAGATTAATACGAGGGTACAGATGATGAGGCGACATTGTTGGCATTTGTTAGATAAAGTCCAAGTTGTAGTTGTGCCCCTCCCCCAGGAGGTGGGCCATATATCCTTATGTTTTGCCTGTTAGGTGAGAGCACTCCAATCCCCCTCCCTCCTTTCCTCCACCCCCTTTCTCCCCCTCCTTGAGTTTAATTGTGTTTTTCTCCTGTGTGAGCTTGTATTTGTTCATTTACCGGTTTCATATTAATATTGAGTACATAGGATACTTGCTTTTCCATTTTTGTGATGCTTTACTAAGGAGAATATTCTTCAACTCCATCGAGGTTAATACAAAAGATATAAAGTCCCCATCATTTTATGGCTGAATAGTAGTCCATGGCATACATATACCACAGTTTATTAATCCATTCATGTATAGATGAGCAATTGGGTTGATTCCACATTTTGTTGATTGTGAATTGAAGTGTAATGAACATTCTAATGTAAAAGTCCTTTTGGTAAAATGATTTCTTTTTTTTTTTTTTACTTCTGGGTAGAATCCTAGTAATGAGATTGTGGGATCAAATGGAAGGTAGACTTTTAGTTCTTTGAAGATTCTCCATACTTCTTTCTAAAGAGGCTGTATTAGTTGCAGTCCGCCAACAGTGCAATAAATGTTCCCTTCTCTCCACATCCTCACCAGCATCTGCAGCTTTGGAATTTTGTGATGTGGGCTATTCTCACAGGGGTTAAGTGATATCTCAGGGTGGTTTTGATTTGCATTTCTCTGATAATTAGGGATGATGAGCATTTTTTCAGGTGTTTCTTGGCCATTTGTCTGTATTCTTCAGAGAAGGTTCTGTTCATGTCTCTTGCCCAGTGATAAATGGGATTGTTTCCTTTTTGTTGTTGATTAATTTGAGTTCTCTGTGAATTCTGGTTATGAACCCTTTGTCAGATTTGTAACATGCAAATATCTTTCCCATTCTGAAAATGTTTTCTTTAATTGTTGTGTCCTTAGTAGTGCAGAAGATTTTTAGCTTAACTAAGTCCTGTTTATTTATTTTTGTTGTTGTTGTGATTGCCAATGTAGTCTTCATAACATCTTTTTTTTTTTATTATTAAACCATAACTGTGTACATTGATCCTGTCATAAAACCTTTCCTCAGGCTGATGTCATCAAGAGTTTTCCCCGTACTTTCTTGTAGGATTTTTATTGTTTCATTTCTTAGATTTAAACATTTTACCTATTATGAGTCAATTTTTGTACGTGGTGAGAGACGTGGGTCAACTTCAGTCTTTTACATGTGGTAATCCAGTTTTCCCAGCTCATTTGTTGCGTAAGGATTCTTTTCCTCAGTGTATGCTTTTGTTTGGTTTATCAAAGATCAGATGATGATATGAAGCTGGTTTCATCTCTGTGTTTTCTAGTCTGTTCCCTAGATCCATGTCTCTATTTTTGTGCCAATAGCATGTTGTTTTGATCACTGTGGACTTGTAGTATAACCTGAAGTCTGATAAAGTGATGCCTCCAGATTTGTTTTTATTGCTAAGAGTTGCCTTGGCCATTTTATAGCATTATTAACAAAAGCAAAAACTGAGGAGCTATGATAAAAAGTGGTTAACTATACAATAGAAAATATAGTCATTAATGTTTATAAACTCTATAAAATAATATTGATCTATGGTATAATTTTAAGTGAAGCAAAATACATACCATTATATGGTCACATGCTTATGATTACATTAATTAAAAAGCAATTTTCTTAGCTTTAGAAGGAAAATTAGATAAAAGATCAGAAGAAAGTCCACCAAAATGTTAAGAGTAGCTGCTTATAGAAATGGGTACATTAAGTCTGGGGAGAAAAGACTCCAGGCATCTCTGGCCGGTGGGATCTGCCTATGATCATCCCTTTGAGGATACAGGGAGCCTGCAAGGGACTTCTGGACCCCAGTAGGAGGACAAAAACAGTGGAAAACAGGCAAGTGGCTGCGTGTGTTCGATCAACCTAATCACGCTGGCACCCATGACTTAGACTGCAAACCGGAAAGGCCTTACCTGTGAACTGTTTTGGTGTTCTTGGCCTTGGCACTCAGTTGAGCTGCCTTGGGGAGAGCTTGAGCAGGAGTGTGGAGAACGTTGGGCATTGTCAGGGACCCCATAATGAGCCACTGAGCTGGGCAAAGTAAGCCATTGTGAAAGAACTCCTCCGGCAAGCTCCGCCCTCAGGGACCCAGAGCAAGGAATGGGCGGGACAAAGTAAACTAGTGACTGAGCAGCCTAAAGGGGGGAGTGAGCTGCCTTACAGCCTTAATCCTTAGGGACAGAGTGGGACGGTTTTGGCACACTGGAGCCTTGGGCTGTTGCCCTGGGTAGAGTGCCCTGATGTCACAGCTCATAGCAACCTCAAACTCCAGGGCTTGGCACCGCCCAGACCTCCATAAGAGCTGTGCAGCGACCCCAACAGGTGACCTGCACCCACCGGGCCTCCACATTCCCTGACTAGGAACTGTGGGAGCCACACAACCCTGCATCCTCCCTCCTTTGTCCTCCCAGCCTCCACACTAGCCCGTTCATCTGGCCAGGGACTTGGGTAGCTGCGTGCCCTCTGGAGCCCTCACTGCCTCTGCACAGAGCCCTTCTCCTGGCCAGAGA
>CAUYPK010086491.1:0-12839 GCA_963574355.1 Loris lydekkerianus | reverse complement strand
AAAAATAGCCGGGCGTTGTGGCAGGCGCCTGTAGTCCCAGCTACTCGGGAGGCTGAGGCAAGAGAATCACTTAAGCCCAGGAGTTGGAGGTTGCTGTGAGCTGTGTGATGCCATGGCACTCTACCAAGGGCCATAAAGTGAGACTCTGTCTCTATTAAAAAAAAAAAACAAAAAAAACAAAAACAAAAACATTTTGTTCACTTGGTGGGAGCACCCCAAACCCCCATCCCCAATTGCCCTTCTCCAAACTTGAATTAAAGAGTTTTCCTCCCCTGTGGGCATGAATTAGATCATCTGCTGGCTTCATAGTAGTATCGAGCACATTGGAATTTGCTTTTCCATTCTTGTGATACTTTACTGAGAACAATGTGTTTCAGCTTCATCCAGGTTAATACAAAATGTGTAAAGCCACCTTCTATTTTTTATAGCTGAATAGTATTCCATGATATACATCACTCCATTCTTTTAGATAGTTTTTCTTTACTGAGCCTTAGGAATAATATTTCAAGGCTTATAAAAATTACAATTTTTCCTACAAGGCCTACACGGGCTCCAGCTGTACACTTACTACATACTCATATCTCTTAAACTCCTTTAACAAATGAGAGGCATTCTGACAAAACGGAGCCCCATGAATATGATGCACAAGCAGAACAGAACGAGGAGTGAAGTCTGCCTGGCGCCCGCTCCTCCTCAGGAGCTGAGACCAGGGCCGTGCACAGGTCCTCTCAGCCGTGTGCTCTGCTTCCCTTGAATCCCAGATGCGAGTTTTGGATAAGCTGATGGTTGAGCGGCTCTCCGCAGAGAGGACGGAGTGCCTGACCCGCCTGCAGCAGCACTCGGACGCGGAGAAGTGCGAGGGAGAGAAACGGCAGGTAAAGACAGTGCCTGCCTGTCCACGCAGATCCACTGTGCTGCGTCAGACCTGTCCATGAAAACCCAGAGTCCGGACTCTGTAAAAGTATTTGCATTACATAGCATATCACTTTTATAACCCCAGAGTGCAGTTAATAGGAAAGAACCTATAGTTCTGTTTATGTCTGTGGCTGAATATGCTGGGAGACTGTCAGCTCTGCCAGGAGCTGATTCTGAGTATTGTGCTTCTGTTGGGTCTTGTTGTACAAGACGTAGCTCCTGCCCTCTGGGAGTTTATGTCACCAGCACAGACCTGACGTAAGGACACATGAGTGTTTGAGAACTTATGTTTCTCTCTTTTTTTTTTTTTTTTTTTTT
Source organism: Loris lydekkerianus (assembly GCA_963574355.1). Lineage (NCBI taxonomy): Eukaryota > Metazoa > Chordata > Mammalia > Primates > Lorisidae > Loris > Loris lydekkerianus. Next base: position 11,606 of record CAUYPK010086491.1, on the reverse strand, counting down.
TTTTAAGACAGATTCTTACTTTGTCATCCTGGGTAGAGTGCTTTGGCATCATAGCTCATAGCAACCTCAAACGCTTGGGCTCAAGTGATTCTCTTGCCTCAGCCTCCCAAGTAGCTGAGCTCTAAACACTCAGCTATTTTTAAACACTGGGTCTTTCTCTAGCTCAGGCTGGTCTTGAATATGTGAGCTCAGGCAATCCACCTGCCTTGGCCTCCCAGAGTACTCGGATTACAAGCGTGAGCCACCGTGCCCAGCCAGTTTATGCTTTTTGGTCAGGAAGATGTGGGTGGCTCTGGGTGGCTAAGTTTAAGGCTGCTGTACATCTCCAAATAAAGATTGAGGACAACTCTCTTCTGGGAGCCTGCTGGGGCCTATGAGAGGGTGGACAATCCACAATTTGGGGGTTTGTCAAGAAGATGTCCTCAAAGGCTGGGTGTGGTGGTTCAGGCCTATAATCCCAGAACTCTGGGAGGCCAAGGCAAGTAGATCTCATGAGCTCAGGAGTTTGAGAGCAGCCTGAGCAAGAGTGAGACCACACCTCTACCAAAAGTAGAAAAACTAGTGGGGCATTGTGTGTGGCGCCTGTAGTCCCAGCTACTTGGGAGGCTGAGACAGGAGGATTGCTTGATCCCAGGAGTTTGAGGTTGCTGTGAGCTAGGATACTACAGCACTCTACTGAGGGTGACAGAGTAAGACTGTGCCTCCAAAAAGAAAGTGTATATTTATATATGTGTGTGTGTGTGTGTGTGTGTATGTGTGTGTATACATATTCATATATAAAAATCCTCAACTATCAGAATTGAAAAGTCTATTTTTTATAATTTAATTTATAAATTGTGCATCAAATTCACTTGGTTCTTTTGTGTACTAATTTAGGGTTTTTTTTAGATGTCCTTGGTGGATGAATTAAAAACCTGGTGCATGTTAAAGATTCAGAGTCTAGAGCTGAAGCTTTCTGGTGATTCTAGGACCTCCAGGGCCAAATCCACACCATCTACCTGCGAATCATCTACAGGTAACACACACACAGAGCCCTTCTGTCCAGAGGCCACCCAGCCTCCACACCTTGTTCTCCCCTGCAGATGGTCAGATTGTAGCATAAGCTCTGGAGAGGCAAGAACGGGTTACTCGCAGCCGTACACTCAGTCCCTACCCAACAAGAAAGCACTCTTACTGAACTGCTCAAATGTACTTTGATGAAGGAATAAAAGAGCTGTCGACTGGTGATAACACCGCCTGCTCCAGTGCCGATGCCGAGTGGACCCCACAGAGGGGGCATGGCTCCTCTCCTCGGCAGGGCTCTCTGCCTTGCCTTCTGTGCCTCTTACCCTTTTCTTTTCCCTCATCAGCCTTCTGCCTTTGTCCAACTCCACAAATCCTTGTTAAATAGCAGTTCAGTATGGAACATGTCACAGCAGCTCCCTGAGAAATGCTTCAAGCAGAGCTCTTTACATCAGCCATAGTGATCACACTAAACGGTGATTATTTTGAGAATGTTCAGAGCTTCCTCATTAGGCCCCAGTGGGGGATTTTGATACATTAAGTGTTTTGCGTTACCACAGACTATCCTTGGAACATGGTTTTAATTCTTTGTGCCAACAACATTGGGAAACATCCTGGGCAAAGTTTTCATGCTGGGACTTGTCACTTGTCATAGAGCTCTGAGCATGGGGAGTAGGACCTCCTTTCCAAATTGGAGCTTGGCCCAAGGAGCTAGTGCACTGGGCTAAGGTATGGGATGGAATTAGATACCTGTCCAATTCTGCTCTGAGCTGCATCAGGAAAGGGGACCCAGAGTCTTCTCAGGTAGGTTGAGGCAGGATAAAGGAAAGCCAGGGGCGTTTCTGGCTTAGATGATGCCACGTCGTTAATACAGAATTCGTGAAAGCCCTGATAAACCAAAATGATAATCCAGGGAGGTGAAGTGGAAGGGAGGCACAGAAAGGTAAGGACGACCCTGGGGGTGGGGTGTCTGGGAGGGGTTACATGGGCTGGGGATTTACAGTTCCCACAGCTCTCAGATGCTAACCCCAGCCATGTGGGTGTGTGAACACGGACTTGCTCTGATGTTTGTTTTCCTTCTGAAATCAGGTGTGGATCAAGCAGGGGGGCCTGCAGGTCCAGCAGCAGCCTCTGACAGCTCCCCTCAGGTGGGTAGGCCCAAGGAAAGGGGCCTCCACTCCACTGCTACCCACAGACTCCAGGAGGAACTGTCTTGCTCTGACTGCACAGGCTCCCGTCTGAGGAATGCCAAGGTCCAGACAGCCTTGCCATCCTTGAATGAGTCAGCCAGATGTGATCAGGCTGGGCCCTGTGTCAACAGAGGCACCCAAACTAGGAAGTCTGGGAAAAGTGGACAGACAAGGCACCGGGCCCAGCTGCCAGCAGCAGCAGCAGGCCATGAGCAGATGGCCCCTCATCCCAGAGATGCCTCCCAAGCTCTGGAGCTGACCCAGTATTTTTTTGAGGCTGTCTCTACCCAGATGGAAAAGTGGTATGAGAGGAAGATTGAAGAAGCACGAAGCCAAGCCACTCAGAAAGCGCAACAGGACAAGGCTACGCTGAAGGAGCACATTAAAAGCTTGGAAGAGGAGCTGGCTAAACTGAGGACTAGGGTGCAGAAGGAGAATTAGCTCTGGAAGGTGGAACGAGAAAGGATTCTGCAGGGTCTCGTGTTTGCAGCTGCAGGCAGCACACGGAGAATTCCTAGTCGTGTGTGTGGTAGCTGTGCCTGTAAGAGAAGGTCACTGATTTCTGAAATGCGCCAGGTACGTGCCTCCTACGCCCCAAAGTTATTGCGGTTACTTCGACAATTAAACTGGACCAGGGAGAGCTTGCTTAGTTTCACGTTTCACTACAAACTCTAGACTTCAGTCCAGGTTCATCTGAAGTTCAAAAGCTCAGATTAAGCAAACAGCTCTATGAAACTGAATAATGTGTAAGCCTAAACCCCTAAATTCAGGATATCTGAAGTAATATAAGTCAAAAGTAAGAAAAGATCAGACCCCTTAAGACCTCATGTAGTCATTCACGTAGATTGGAACACACCTGCTCTTTCTGTCAGAAGGCTGTCCCTCTGAAATGTGCTACACCCTCTTTCTCAAATTCATAATTATTAAAATACTGATATTTTAACCAGATGCAAACTTACCAGATTTTGAGGAGAAAGAGATTTTTGTGATGTCACAAATCCATTATATCTTAAAACTTTTTTGAAAAGTCAGTTTATTTAAATAATGGATAATTTGCTAACAGCACTGGGAATGTTAGCAATGAACTCCAGTGAGAAAGGTTCAAATCATTTGATCATCATTTTTGTATTTTTCAGCCAAAAATTGATTAGTGATTTTAAAGCAGATTAATTGGAAAAACATTTATGTTAACAGTTACCTGAAACCTCTATACCCTGTTCCTAATCAAATCCAATCATCTTAGAGTACCTTTCTGAATTTGATATTATTCATCTATATTTTATAGGGAAATAAGTCATTTCTTGAAAGTATTTCATTTTGAATTGAGTTCTGTCATTGAAGAACCTTGAAAGCTGTCCATGGCTTTGCAGTGAGTAGCGACATCAAGATAAAATACTCGGTAACTTGACTTAGGCCCCACTATTCCCCAGCCTCCTGGAGCCTGGAAGACTTCACTGAGCTCCATAACTGAAATATAAACACAGCAAGTTTTAAAATATGTTGAAACTTTGAATAAGCTTCTTGTCTCTTGGAATGTGGGATTATACTCATCTCAAAAGCCCAGGTGTGCTTAGATACTTCATTTCTATTTCTGTAAACACAGAAACCTAGTAACTATTGTCCACAATTGTGAATGAAATACTGCTCCTTGAGCCAAAGAAAAAATAACAACTTCCTAACATAGGAACACCAAGAGAAACAGAAAGTATGCTTTTAGTCCCTTGGTCAAACTCGGCAGTTTTAGGGTTTTTTTAGGGTGATGATCCATGGATATAACCATTCCAAAAAAGAAAACCAATTCAGTAGGTGTATGTCCTTGTGGCAGGAGGATGTGGAGTGGGTATGACAGACATCTCAAGCTGGTTTTCATGTCTGGCTGGTCAGCCGCTGTGTGGGCGTAAGTCCTTTCCCAGGGACACTCCTGAGTTGCTACTACTGGGGAATTTTCCTCTTCATTTTCCTGTTTTGTTCCTAAAGCAGAATCACAGAGCTATAGAAGTGGATAGTTAATACCTTCAGTTTTCTGAATCTGTTCCCAAACAGGATATCACTGCAGACTCATTCCTCAGTATACATCAATTTATTGAGCGCTGCCTAATAGTAAAAGAAAAGAAGAAATCTTGAGAACTTTAGCAAGTCATGTTATTTTCATTTGTCAGAATATCTTGTTACCTCACTGTGTCCTTGACAAGAAATGTTGAAAATGAAAACAAATTTTGTATCAAGTCTAGACTATAGAATGCATTGGTGAGAGTATTTGGTTTATACCTCAGGCAGCTTATCAGTGTGAACTAGATATTTTTGTCAAAATCCATAGTTATGCTTTGGGAGGCTGAAGCAGGAGGATAGTGAGAGACTAGTTTGGGCATTAACAAGACCCTATCTCTACAAACATTAAATTAAGCCGTATGTGATGGTGCACACCTGTAGTCCCAGCTATGTGGGAGGCTCCTGAGCTGAGGAGTTGGAGGCTGCAGTGAGCTGCGAGGATGCCACTACATTCCAGCCTTGGCAACAGAGTGAGACCCTGTCTCCAAAACAATACATACATACATAATACATAAAATTCACAGATAGGGAAGAAACTAGAGAGAAATGAGAAGGGTCAAATGGACCTAGTCTGAGAGACCACGGGGATCTTATCTCTTGGAGGTCTGTGTCATGGAAGAGAAAATCTGTCGAGACAAATAGAACAGGGTCATTCAGCCTCCTAACCTAGAAAGAGGGGGCAAAGTCTCAAGACCAATGCAATAGCTTTTTTTTATTTTTTGGTTTAGCAGGCCCTGGCTGGGTTTGAACCCGCCACCTCCTGTGCACAGGAGCGCACTCTATAACCATTGAGCTACGGGTGTCCAGCCAATGCAATAGCTTTTTATTTTCAACAACTGTGTTTGGTTTTGTTCCTTGGCATTGTCAAAAACTTAGCTACAGGTCAGTGAATATTTTTCACTTTTAGCTATCTGCTAAAATAAATAAATTCCACAATTGTACTTTTCCAAAGGATCAGAACCACTAACAATTTATAGGCTGTCATGTTTCAAACTGAAGCTGAAACTTTCAATACCTATGGAAAAGATCATGTAAAATCCAGAAGTGCATAATATTGCAGGGGTTTTTCATAATATTATTAGTGCATTATTGCATTGAGTATACTAAATATCTGTGATAGCCTGAATGTACTAGTTCCAATCTTACTTTTGACTTTGGAACCCCGAAATAAAGAAGTGGCATGTTGTCATCTGTTTAATATTTTTACCATCTTGAATTTGTCTCCTTAAAGTATTGAACATTGTTCTCTAAACTATGGGTCTTAAAATCCTTATTAAAAAGATGAAAGGGCTCGGCGCCTGTAGCTCAAGCAGCTATAAGGTGCCAGACACATACACCAGAGCTCGTGGGTTCAAATCCAGCCTGGGCCTGCCAAACAACAATGACATCTACAACCAAAACATACCCGGGTGTTGTAGCAGGCACCTATAGTCCCAGCTACTTGGGAGGCCGAGGTAAGAGAATCGCTTAAGCCCAGGAGTTTCAGGTTGCTGTGAGCTGTGATGCCACGGCACTCTACCTAGGGCAATAGCTTGAGACTCTATCTCAAAAAAAAAAATAATAATAATAAAAAGATGAAAGTGTGACTTGATGCCCATAGCACAGTGGTTATGGCACCCGCCACATACACTGAGGCTGGTGGGCTCGAACCCAGCCTGGGCCTGCTAAACAACAACAGCTGCAACAAAAAAGAAAAATAGCTGGGTGTTGTGGCAGATGCCTGTAGTCCCAGGTACTCGGGAGGCTGAGGCAAGAGAATTGCTTAAGCCCAAGATTTAGAGGTTGCTGTGAGCTGTGACATTACAGCACTCTACCCACGGTGACATAGTGAAACTCTCTCCAAAAAAAAAGATGAAAGTGTGAATACTGTGTTTAGTCTAGGATTTCATCTGTTGTGGTTGACCAAATTTTGGGGCCCCTGAGAGAGTGCTTTGATCCAGCTACACTTTACCTTGTGTCTAGAAAAGTATAATTTAGAGCAGGGGTGTCCAACGGCCATATGTGGTCTGGGATAGCTGTGAATGTGGCCCAACACAAAATTGTAAACCTACAACATGACGATTTTGGTGATTTTCTTTGATGGAACTCGATTGTGCAGTTTCCAAGAGTGAACTTTATAGACAACTGTCTTGTCTCAATAGTAATGTAAAACAAACACACGTGACGCTCTCGCTATGTGTATGCTTGAGTGGCTTTAGTTTACACTGTGTGCAGCTCTCAGCATGTTCTCTTCCAAGCACATTTGACTCGACACCATCAGACATGATATGCTCATGGTAACTTGGTGAGGCAGCGATTATCAGTATTTCAACCTGCCATCACAACATTAGGCATTTGATGTTATTTAGCAGGCAGGTGAGTTTTCGTACTTGATTACTAAGGTACTTGCACACCTCAGGGAGCCCTTGCACACTACCCACTGTGCTTTACAATCAGCCTCTGCCTCACCCTGCGCCAGTACCTGGGATGGAGAAGGGCCTAAACTTTGCTTTCAACTTTCTGTCAATTAATTTTTATAATAAAAGTAAATGTAGGCTGGGTGCCTGTAGCTCAGCAGCTAGAGTGTCAGCCACATACATCAGAGCTGGCAGGTTAACCCAGCCCGGGCCTGCCAGACAATGACAACTACAACCAAAACATAGCCAGGCATTGTGGGGGGCCTGTAGTCCCAGCTACCTGGGAGGCTGAGGCAAGAGAATCACTTAAGCCCAGGAGTTGGAGGTTGCTCTGAGCTGTGATGCCACGGTATTCTACCCAGGGCCACAGCTTGTGGCTCTGTTTCAGGAAAAAGAAAAAAATTATTTACTGATGGTGAGCATAGTAAGCAATCTATGGAAAGGACAGTAGGTATAATTTGTCCTGAAAAAAGGAGAGATATTTCTAAAATCAGTTTGTCTCACGAGGCAAATTGAAGAAATAGGAAAATCTATCAAAAGCAGTTTGAGGAGTAAAGCTGCTAATTTTAAATTGTATGCTTTGGCAGGAATGACAGCACTGATGCTACAAATATGGCTCGACTTGCCATTTTTATTAGAGGTAATGACAAATATAATGTCACTGGCTTCTTTGGTGCCATTAAAAGACGCAACTAGGGTGGTGCCCATGGCTCAAGGAGTAGGGTGCCAACCCCATATACTGAAGGTGGCGGGTTCATACCCAGCCCCGGCCAAAAACTGTGAGAGAAAAAAAAAAAAAAAAAAAAAAGACACAACTAAATCAAGGATTATATGAAGCAGAAAAACAAACATTAAAATGGTTTTCTTTGTAAAAAAAAAATGATTTTGTCTATTCTCAACATACCAGCTATAATTACTGATGGTGGGTAATAGACTTGTAAAATCAATAAGAGATGATGCAGTTTGTGCCCAAAACATGTTTGAAGTGTCACTGCATAGTATATCAAGAAAATTTATGCATAAAACCTTTAAAAATGATAATGACAGGCTAGTCGTCATCAACACTATGAATTTCCTAAGGGCCAAGGGATCAGCAATTCCTTAAAGTATCAGTGCTGACTCGGACACTGTTATTCACTTTGCCGAAGATGGCTAAGCTGAAGCCAAATGTTGAAAGGATTTTATGATTTGTGACATTTTACCAAGTTGTTAGTGGTTAAAGAACCCCAAATTGTGAGAACTTGATAATGAAAACTAGCTTACAGATATAGCATTTTAGTGTATTTAACTACTCATTTAAATGAAGTAACTATGTATCTTCAAGGTGAAAACCAACTTATCAGTACAATGTTTGAAACCATAACAGCATTCCAAATGAAATTGAAATTTACAACAAACTCAAATTAAGGCAAACCATTTAATGCATTTCAACATTGGCTAAACACAATGATATGAACAGAGAAAAATGTGCAGCCTTACTTTTCAAATTGATTCAAGATTTTGAAAACAGATTTCAAGATTTATGGGAAAATAATTTTTTGGTGCATTTGTGACTCCATTGTCAGTTGACAGAAATATGTTACTTGCTAATTTTCAAATAGAATGCATAGAGCTGCAAGGTGACATTCCAACATAAAGAAAAATTTGATCGGCTGGGCGCCTGTAGCTCAAGTGGGTAAAGCACCAGCCACATACACTGGAGCTGGCGGGTTTGAACACAGCCCAGGCCTGCCAAACAACTCCACCCAAAAAATAGCTGGACGTTGTGGCAGGTGCCTGCAATTGCAGCTACTTGGGAGGCTGAGGCAAGAGAATCGCTTAAGCCGAGGAGTTTGAGGATGCTGTGAGCTGTAACGCCACAGCACTCTACCCAGGGCGACAGCTTGAGACTCTGTCTCAAAAAAAAAAAAAAAGAAGAAAAGAAACATTTCATCATGTCTCTTTACTAAACTTTGATAGGTCCTATCTTGCCAGAGACTAAAATCCCTCAGTTCACAGTCACACTTTATTCATGTCATTGCTTTGCGAGCAACTATTTTCAAGAGTGAAGCACATTAAAATTAAATTAGAACCAAAATATCTGATGAGCGCCTTGAGAACTGAGAATTGAAACTATTTCCATTGAACTGTTATGGGGCAAGATAAGGACCACCAACTCAAATTAGAAGTTCAAAAAGGAGTCTTTATTAACTGCAGGAGTGTCTCAGCAAAGTCTAAGGCAGACCAAGTGAGAGAGCATTGAGGGATCTGAACTTGGGTTTTTATAGTCTCAAAGTTGGCAAAGGAAACGAAAAGCAAACCTGGGGGCACGATGATCCCTTTTACAGACGCAAACTGCAATTTGGTGGATAGATTACAATTTAGCAGACAGATACCATAAAGGTTAGGTCACATAAGGCAGATCTGGCAACACATCAAGCAGATCTGGACAATCTGGCACAGCACTTAGATTGTCAGCTCTTACCTTGTTTTGTTCCAGCCTGATCTGAAGAGTGATGGTACTTGGCATCATCTCATTTACCTCTTTCCCCTTCCTCCTACCTGAGCCCCTGGTCTTATGGGGGTGGGGGGAGCTGTGATGTCATCGAGAGGCTGCCGGCATCCATCTCAGAACCAGATATTGATGCATTGGTCTCTCAGACAATGTCAAATACCCTAATAGTTTTACGTTGCCCACTTTCTTTCACTCTTGTAATAAAAAATATTTTTTAAAAAATCAAAGATATTTTGTTACTTAAATGTGTACATTTTCTATATTAGCAGTCACAAACTTGGGACCGGCTCAATGACTAAGACTCTTTGATGGTACATACTTAGACTCTATGTCACCCTCTGTAGAGTGCAATGACATCACCGCTCACAGCAACCGCAAACTCTTGGGCTCAACCAATTCTCTTGTCTCAGCCTCCGAGTAGCTGGGACTACAGGCGCCCACCACGCATATTAGGGTTATTATGTGAGGACTTTTTTGCTTATCTCTGGTGGCAGATATCACAGAAATCATGCACACTTTCTCGTTTGCTCATCAGCTTTTGTTAGTGTTTGTGTATTTCATGTGTGGCCCAAAGAAGCCAAAAGGAGGGACACTTCTGATTTATAGTAAATACATTTGCTTTAAAGTTGAGGTCAGGAGCACTGCATCAAAACAAAACTGCTATAATGTGGCAAGCTTTCTTGGACAAGCTTATACAAATGTTTAAACTATTGATCATTTGGAAAATACTGCTCAAAGGGGAAGGACACTACATCATTTGTAATAGTTAAATGATATGCAAGGCTAAGGTAACATTATAATGGTATAATGTTATTATTATAATTGTACTTTTTGACTTATATATATTTTGAGGAAAAATGCTTTCCTTTTAAGTCAAATAACTGCATAGATATTAACTTAAATCCATGAGACACAGCATCACACTTTAATATAAATAGGAAGTAAGTAGAAAGTTACTTTTATTTTTAATTATTATTTTTTGAGACAGTCTTACTTTGTTGCCCTCGGTAAAGTGCTGTCACATCAATAGCTCACAGCAACCTCAAACTCTTGGGCTCAAGTGATCCTCCTGCCACAGTGCCCAGCTCGGGCAATCCACCTGCCTCTGCCTTCCAGAGTGCTAGGATTACAGCTGTGAGCCTGGCAACTTATTCTTTTCAATAAACAGAAAATAGAAAATTTAATGTAATCCTAATATAAACTTTGAAATGCCTGCCTCAAGCAAGGAAACAGCCTGTGGAGATTTCTAGTTGGCAGAGTGACAATTTGCTTCTCATCTTATTTGGCTTTTATTCAACATAACCTGATTTTTTCCCCAAGTACAGGCAGGCTGCTTCCTTTTGTTTTTACTAGTGTTTTCCTTATCCCATTAACAGACAGTTTGGGTAAGCACCACAACTCTTTCCTACAATAGGTCAGACAGCAGGGAATCCATCTGCTTTCCTATTATCAGAAGGTGGCCTATCCCTGCAAGCATGTCCACAATGCTTGTGTCAGGAATTCATCCAACTTGATTGCACATTTTAAAGGTGAGGGAATGACACAGGGACAATTAATATGTTATATAATAAACAGCTTTAGCCACTTCTCTTATACAGCTTTTGTACTTCAATGTAAAAGGATTTATTGTAGTTCAAACTGAGCAAACATCTGAATATTAAACTTCAGGAACAAAAGTTTAACATTCATGTATAAAATGTTTTCACCAGCAGCTTTATTCTGGCCCAACTTCTTAATGACTGGATTCCACACCTGAGAAGAAATTGCTAAATCTTCTTAGGCTAAATAAGACTTCAGAGGGGATAATCAAAGCATGTAAATCAACAAAATAAACTATAGTAACATGTCCATGCAGTACAGTAATTTTAGCCTCTGGAAGAGAATTGTGTTACAAATAAACCCCAACTTGGGTTTACTTGGAGTATGTGGTATCTGCAACTTGTAAATTCAAACTACATATGATTTTTAACATCATGTACATCATCAGGAAGAACATCACTAAAATTCACCAACTTCCACACATAAGACGATAATATTTTTAGATTTTAGATTTAATAGTGAGCTAGTTTCTTTTGTAACAACCTACATGGAACTGGGGACCATTTTTCTAAGTATCACAGAATCAAAAACAAACACGTGCTCAATACTAAATCAGAACTAGTCAATCAACATTTCTGTGCCCATAAAACTCAAAAGGAATCAAGTGTGTGTATATGTGTGTTGGGTAGAGGGATTGGAGTCACACCTAACTGGTTCAAAGCACACGTTCTGGATGAAGGGCACACTTGTAACTTTAACTTAAAATGTATAAAAACAAATTATGTAACTCAAACATGTGTACCCTTATAATATTCTGAAATAAAGATTTCAGAGTTACTAGAGACAGCCTATACTAGAATATATCATGTCACACAAAGAAAAATATTTTCAAAGTGTTTTGTTCAGAAGTGCTTCTCCTGTTAGATCATTTTGCAA
>CAUYPK010086490.1:0-10919 GCA_963574355.1 Loris lydekkerianus | reverse complement strand
CAAACCTTTAAAGAGGAATTAGTACCTATATTACTCAACCTGTTCCAAAAGGTAGAAAAAGAAGGAAGACTACCCAACACATTCTATGAAGCAAACATCACCCTGATCCCCAAACCAGGAAAAGACCCAACAAGAAAAGAATATTGCAGAACAATATCACTAATGAATATAGATGCAAAAATATTCAACAAGATCCTATCAAACAGAATTCAGCAACACATCAAACAAATTATACATCATGACCAATTCGATTTTATCCCAGGGTCTCAAGGCTGGTTCAATATCCATAAATCTCTAAGTATAATTCAGCACATAAACAAATTAAAAAACAAAGACCATGTGATTCTCTCAATTGATGCAGAAAAAGCTTTTGATAATATCCAGCATCCCTTCATGATCAGAACATTTAAGAAAATTGGTATAGAAGGGACATTTCTTAAACTGATAGAGGCAATCTACAGCAAACCCACAGCCAATATCATATTGAATAGAGTTAAATTGAAACCATTTCCACTTTGATCAGGAAACAGACAAGGCTGCCCATTGTCTCCATTTCTCTAAACATTGTAATGGAAGTTTTAGGCACCACAATTAGGGAAGAAAAGGCAATTAAGGGTATCTATATTGGGTCAGAAGAGATCAAACTTTTGCTCTTCACAGATGATATGATTGTATATCTGGAAAACACTAGGGATTCTACTACAAAACTTTTAGAAGTGATCAAGGAATACAGTAGCATCTCAGGTTACAAAATCAACATTCATAAATCGGCAGCCTTTATATATACCAACAATAGTCAAGTTGAAAAAACAGTTAAGGACTCTATCCCATTCACAGTAGTGCCAAAGAAGATGAAATATTTGGGAGTTTATCTAACAAAGGATGTGAAAGATCTTTATAAAGAGAACTATAAAACTCTAAAAAAAGAAATAGCTGAAAATATTAACAAATGGAAAAACATACCATGCTCACGGCTGGGAAGAATCAACATTGTTAAAATGTTCATACTACATAAAGTAATATATAATTTTAACACAATATTTATTAAAGCTCCACTGTCATACTTTAAACATCTTGAAAAACAATACTTCGTTTTATATGGAATTAGAAAAAACCTCGAATAGCCAAGACATTACTCAGAAATAAAAATAAAGTGGGAGGAATCATGCTACCAGAGCTCAGACTATACGACAAATTGATAGTGATCAAAACAGCATGGTACTGGCACAAAAGCAGAGAAGTAGATGTCTGGAACAGAATAGAGAACCAGGAGATGAATCCAGCTACTTACCATTATTTAATCTTTGACAAGCCAATTAAAAACATTCAGTGGGAAAAAGATTCCCTATTTAACAAATGGTTCTGGGTGAACTGGCTGGCAACCTGCAGAAGACTGAAACTGAACCCATACCTTTCACCATTAACTAAGTTTATGTTAGATTTAGATCTAGCATAATTATGTTATGTTATGATTTATGTTATGTTTAGATTTAAACTTAACACATGAAACTATGAAAATACTAGAAGAGAGTGCAGGGAAAACCCTTGAAGAAATCAGTCTGGACAAGTATTTTATGAGGAGGACTCCCCAGGCAATTGAAGCAGCTTCAAAAATACACTATTGGGACCTGATCAAACTAAAAAGTTTCTGCACAGCCAAGAACACAGTAAGTAAAGCAAGCAAACAGCCCTCAAAATGGGAGAAGATATTTGTAGGTTATGTATCCCACAAAGGTTTAATAACCAGAATCCACAGAGAACTCAAACATATAAGCAAGAAAAGAACAAGTGATCCCATCACAGGCTGGGAAAGGAATTTGAAGAGAAACTTCTCTGAAGAAGACAGGAACGCGGCCTACAGACATATGAAAAAATGCTCATCATCTTTAATCATCAGAGTATTGCAAATCAAAACTACATTGAGATATCATCTAACTCCAGTAAGATTAGTGTATATCACAAAATCCCAAGACCAGAGATTTTGGTGGGGATGTGGAGAAAAGGGAACACTCTACACTGCTGGTAGGAATGCAAATTAATACATTCCTTTTGGAAAGATATATGGAGAACACTTAGAAATCTAAAAATAGATCTGCCATTCAATCCTATAATTCCTCTACTAGGCATATACCAAGAAGACCCAAAATCACATCATAACAAAGATATTTGGACCAGAATGTTTATTGCAGCCCTATTCATAATTGCTAAGTCATGGAAAAAGCCCAAGTGCTCATCGATCCATGAATGAATTAATAAATTGTGATATATGTACACCTTGGAATATTATGCAGCCTTAAAGAAAGATGGAGACTTTACCTCTTTCATGTTTACATGGATGAAGCTAGAACATATTCTTCTTAGTAAAGTGTCTCAAGAATGGAAGAAAAAGTATCCAATGTACAGTGAAACTAATTTATGGCCTTCACATGAAAGCTATAACCCAGTTACAACCTAAGAATAGGGAGAAGGGGAAAAGGGAGAAGAGGGAGGGGGGAGGGGGGCAGAAGGAGGGGGATCGGTGGGATTACACCTGCAGTGCATCTTGCAAGGGTATATGTTAAACTTAGTAAATGTGTAATGTAAATGTCTTAGCACAATAACTAAGAAAATGCCAGGAAGGCTATGTTAACCAGTGTGATGAAAATGTGTCAAACGCTCTATGAAACTAGTGTATGGTGCCCCATGATCACATTAATGTACACAGCAATGATTTAATAAAAAGAAGAAGAAAAATTATAAAAGAAGAGACATTCAAATTAAGAAGGTAAATCATGTGCATTTATATTTCATTAACTGAAGGGGTAAATGATGAGAAAATAGATTTTTACTTGTGTGATGCTAAGTAAAATTTAACTGTAGTAAATAACAAAATATTTACTTTGTGAGGCTAAAAATGTTAAAAAATTCTAGAGTGATCAAGGAGATTGAAAACAGACTGTGTAAATCAAATTAGTTCAGGGAAAAAGGCAAAAACAGGAAAAGAACACAATTGATTAACTAAATGCAAATAGAGGAAAAACTATAATACAAATTAGGAAATAGAAGTGAATTTACCCACAATGTAAATCAATAAACCTCTAATTAAAAAATAAAAATTGTCAGTATAGAAGAAGACAAAAAAGGGAAGAAAACACTGATATAAGTTAGTAAGAAGAGGTGTTTATGTATGTGAATAATAAAAAGTAAATTGTGAGGTAGAGATAACCTCAACATACTCTAACCAAGATAAAAACTGAATTAGCATATTAATATAAATATTAATACAAAAATATATGTAATAAGACATTATATTTAAAAAACTAAGCATTTAAAATGTAGTTTTGTATTTTTACTAAACATTCACAGAGACAAGTAAAGAAATGTATTCACCAGAAAATGGAAGATGACAATAATTTACCCCTATTGACATTTAACAAATGTAGTGAAACAAAAATTAATAAATATGTTGAAGATTTACAAAACATTATTAGCAAAATTTATTTAATAATAAAATAAACAATAAAATTATAGAATAATGACTATTATAAAATTGTGTGTGTGTCTGCATACATGTGTTATGTGTGTATAATATTTACAAAGAATGAATTCATACAAAATTTACATTAGGTCACGAAAGAGGATTTAATGGTAGGGTTTGAGCACATGAGAGAAATTAAAATTACTGAGTGGGAAAAGGTGAAATCATTCCCCCTGAAAACTGGAACAAGACAAGAGTGCCCACTGTCACAATTTCTATTCAATATAGAACCAGAAGTTATAGCTATAGCAATCAGGCAAGAGAAAATAATAAAGGGCATCCTAATTGAGAAGGAGGAGGTCAAACTTTCCCTCTTTCCTGAAAATATGATCTGCATCTAAAACCCCTAAAAAACTCCACCAAAAGACTAGAAATAAAAAATAAATTCAGCAAAGTCACAGGTTATAAAATCAACGTACACAAATCTGTAACATTTCTATATACTAACAGTAGTCAAGCTGAGGGTCAAATCAAGGATTAAAAAGGACTCATTGTAACTGATACTAAAGAAAAACAAAACATCATCCATGAATACTATAAAAATTACTATGCATACAAACCAGAGAATCTAAAGGGATAAATTCCTGGAAACACACAACTTTCTAAGGTTGAATCAGGAAGAAATAGAAATCCTCAACAGACCAATAATTAGCAAAAACATTGAGGCAATATTACAAACATTTCCCAGCAGTAGCAACACAAAATCATGTCAGGCAAGACAGATTCACAGGTGAATTCTACCAGACCTACAAAGAAGAACTGGCACCTATCCTACAGAAATTATTCCATAACACTGAGGGGAAAGAAAAAACCCTCACTAATTTATTTTAAAACCAGTAGCACCTTGATGCCAAAGCCAGGAAAAACACAATGAAAAAGAAAACTGCAGACCAAAATCCTTTCTGGGCATGTTCCTCCAAGATACTAGCAAACTGAATTCAGCAGCACATCAAAAAGATACTTAAACATAATTAAGAGTAGTGATGGTTCTTCATACACAAATCAGTACATGCGATTCACCACATAGACAAATATGTATTTTCTTAAAATTTTAAGGTTAGAATTCTCAGGTCGAGGTGTTTTGCAGTGTTAGTTTCTTTTGAGGCTTATCTCTGTGGTCTATAGGTAGCCATTGTCTTCTAGTGTCTTTACATCATCTTTGTTCTGTCTATTCCTGTATCCTAATCTCCTATTCTTAGGAGGACACCAGTTGTATTAGATTACAGCCACGCCAATGACCTCTTTGAAAAATCTATAACTCATTTTTGGAATGTTACTGTGGTAAGTTTACTCAACTTTTTAAATGAAGATACAGTATTGTTACATGTAGACACCATGCTAGCAGCAGATTTCTAGGACTTATTTGTCTTGCATTACTGAAACTTTATACATGTCGATTAGTAACTCCTTATTTCCCCTTACCCTTAGGCCCTGGCAACCACAAATCTATTATTTGCTTTAACTGATATATATATAACATATTTATGTATGTATATATATATATGTATATGTATGTATATATATATCTTATCTAAGAACAATCATACAGTATTTGCTTATTTCATTTAGCACAATGTCCTCATTAATCCATGCTGTAGCATATTCCAGAATGTCCTTCTTTTGTAAAGGTGAACAGTATTCCATTCTATGTGTATAGTTTTCTTTGGGGGGGAGGGAAGTGTGAAACAAGGTTTATTGAAAAAGGAAGATAGATACACAGAGTTAAGGCCAAGATATAGAATACAGAGCAAAATATGTTTGCCATAGACAGCAAACAGGTCCCTATTGTCACAAGGAAAAAGGTCTGTATGTGCATAGTTTTTCTACACTTATCCTTTGATGGACATTTAGGTTGTTTTTACATTTTGCCTACTCATGCTGCAATGAACATGAATGTGCCATGTTCATTGGCCAGGAACTTGACAGATTCATTTTTTTTTTTTTTTTTTTTTTTTTTTCCAGAGCCTCCCTATTATTTTTTCATCATGGCTGCACCATTTTGCATTTTTACATTTATACAAGGGTTCCAATTTCTCCATAACTTTGCCAACATTTGTTTTTAATTATTATTTTTGTCTTACTAATAGCCATCGTAATAGAGACTGGGTAATTTCTCTTTGCAGGTTTAATTTACATTTCCCTAATGATTAGTGACATTGAGCATCATTTCATGTATGTTTATATACTGACCATTTGCACCTATTCTGTGGAGAAATGTCTATCCACGTCCTTACACCATTTTTAATAGTAATATTTTATAATATTGTAACACATCCTTAATATGTTTTAGGAATTAACCCCTTATTAGACAGATGGTTTTCAAATATTTTCTCCATTCTGTAAGCTGCATTTCCACTCCATTGATTTTCTGCTGTTCGGAAGCTTTTTAATTTGATGTAGTCCTATTATCTATTTTTGCTGTGGTGGCCTGTAGTTTTGATGTCATATTTGTGAAATCATTGTCAAGACCAACGTCATAAAACATTTCCTCTATGGTCTTTCATAAGAGTTTTACAGTTTCAGGCCTTTTGTTCAGTTCTGTTTTATTTTGTGTTGTTTCCTGTGTATCGCCTAAGGGTTCAATTCATTATTTTTCATGTAGATATACAATTGTCTCAATACCACCTTTTGAATTTTACCCATAGAGTAACCTTGACAATCTTGCTGAAGATTAGTTGACGACATATGTATAGATTTATTTCTGGGCTCTCTATACTGTTCCATTGTCCTATATGTCTATATGTCTGACTTTGTGCCAGTATCTTACTTTCTGAAGTACTATAGAGTTGTGCCAGTATCTTACTTTCCCAAGTATTATAGAGTTGTGATGAATATTCAAAGTAGGAAATGTGATGCTTTCAACTTTGCTCAATTTTGTGGTTGTTTCAACTATTCAGGGCTCCTTTATTTTTTAAGGGAATTTTAGCATTTTTTTCCCTATTTTTGTAAATAATGTCAATGGGATTTTGACAGAAATTTCACTGAATAGATTACTGTGAGCTTTCAAACACAGTCTTCTGAGGTACTGAAGGTTAGTATTTATATATGTAAATTTAGAGAGAATCCTCAGTAAATAATAGCCCCTGAGGATTATATAGTTAGACTCTCATTTTCTTATAGAGAATGCCCATGTTTACTATTCAATTGGGAACAAATATGTTTTTTACTTAATATTAAATGACAATATTGATACAGGTGGTCCCCAGGTTATAAATTAAATAGGTTCTTTAGGTTTGTTCTTAACTTAAATGTGTATATAAGTTGGAACAGGCACATTTACCTATTACCTGCAGAAGTCTTTGTTTGTAACTGTGTGTCATTCATCCTGGAGGTTTGCAGCTTGGGAACTACCTGTACTTAATATAAAAGGATAAAAACATTTGAAACAAACAAAAAAAAAATCTATAAACCAACATTACTGAGCAACAAATATCCAAATATAATTCAACTTTCATTTAATAGTATATAAGTTAAATATGAAATTCTCATATAATGGTAGAAAGAATGAAGAAAAATGTCTGTGTACTGATGAGTAGGAATCTATAAGATTACTTCTCATAAGAACAAAACCTGGAGATATTCTGTTACCTTTCCATAAGTAATGAGGTAGAATAATGTATGTATATGAATAGGTGGTAATTCCTAGTGGAAAAACAAATTATTCTAAAGAATACCTAATAATAAATATCAAATAATACTCAATAGTTTTATTTTTGGTATAATAGTTACTGTAATTTTGTGACTACTTTATGTATATAATAGGAAAACCAAAAGAGTAGTTATATTACTAAAATTTTTAACATATGAGAAAAGAAATAGGAATATAAATGTAAAAGTATAGAAAAAACTAGTGTAAAATTTGATTTTTAACTAGGAGTTTAAATATGTAATTTAATACCTGGTTCTGTACTCAGAGAAGTCCTAAAAGCAATGACATGCTAGTGATAGAAATCATATTTAATCTACTAGTGTTTATCTCTAAACGTCATTTTGGACTGCAAAGAATCAGTCTTCCTTTGAGAAATGGCTGATTCTAGGCATAGAGCAGGGAAAATACAAAGTGAATTGGATATATGTTAGGAAATATTAGATATATTTTTAATTTTTCGAGATAAGCATGCAAGTATTAAGAAGCAATTGAAAGAATGTCAAAAAGTCATAGGAGCCAACTTGGAGAAAATAATCATTCTCCATATTTGTCATCATTTGAACATTAAAAGGATAATGATTATAATGCAACACATTGAACAGATAAATATCCATAGGTTTGTAATGATACTAAGAAGGCAGCATAAACAAACTAAATTTCAAACTGTGAAAAAGATTCTTACTCTTTAACAGTTGGTAACAGAATAGCAAATTAAAATGTACTCTTGTGTTTTTAGGTGAAATTGTCATTCACCTTTGTCAGTGTAGTAAGGTGGTAAACGTAAAATACATATTTGTAAACCTGCAATAAAAATAATTAATTAAAGAAAATGTCATCAGTGGATGATAAAGTCATAAAGTAAAATGTTGATGGAAAATATCATATTCACATAATGTCAAAACAGCATGTCATAAATTATATTTTCAAAGGTAAATAAATATGTCTATGTATCTACATATCTTGTAATAGAGATATCTGGTTGCAACTGCTTTAAGTAATTAGTGAATAACACCGATAGCAAGACAGCTAGGATTTATATCCCATGTCATATGCTACAACATTGCATACAAATTATATAGTATTATCGTAAATTAAAAAAAAAAGTTTAACCTAAGTCTAACAAATATGCAGTTTATGGGACACTCAGAAAAATAGAGAAACTGGTTAAATTACACCATAAGGAAACAATCATAGGAGGGACAGGAAAGCCCAAGCTCTCCTACATACATCTAAAACATTTCCCACCACCAGTATAAGCTGCTGTGAGGCCCAGATATGAGTGGACAGCACTGTCTGCAACATCTTGCCCATGATGTTTGCCTGCAAGGGGCACCAACCTCTCCGAGCAAAGACCTGACATTCTATAGTTAAATTTAGGTTGCACCCTGCCCTTGGGGTAAGCTTGGACAGACAAGTGGCAGCTTCTGCCCAAGCTCTCTTACACACACTTGGACAATTCCCACCACCTTGGTACAGGCTCCTATAAGAGTGAGAGGTAAGCAGACCACACTCCAATAGTATTTTGTCCATACTTCTTGTCTGAAAGGAGCCTTTCCCTCTTTAATAACTAGCCCTTAGCCAACACCATTTTGAGAGTTTAATGCTGGGTTATGTCCCACTCCTGGGCTAAGTTGAAGAACTGGCTGCAGCTGCCACTGAATGAGACCAAGTTCTCCTAAAAATACTTAGGACAATGTCCACCATCAGGTTATGGGCAGCTGTGAGACTATAGACTAGCCTTTGCAATCCATTGGAGTAACCAACAATAACAAGAAAAATCACCAGTGTCCTAGTAGTTGGCTTTACTACCACTGCTGCCACCTTGCACAAAGAAACAAAACACAGCAAATGAATATAAATTTTGGAGTTGCAAATAAAAAAAAATACATTTGAAGGCTTCAACAATAGACTGGGGCAAGGAGAAGAATCTCAGACATGAAAGCAGGTCATTTGACACAATCAAATCAAACACAAAGTAGGGAAGGAGATTAGTAAAACCTTTGAGACAAGTAGAAGTAAATAAAATTTATGAATTTTACCAATGAATTCATACCAAATTTATGAATTATCAGTTTTCCAAGGGAGAAGAAAGATCAAAAAGTTTAGAGCCCCTTTAGGAAAATAATTAATGAAAACTTCCCAAGACTAGCAATAGATATAGAGATTTAGATATAGGAGGTCCAATGATCCCCTGACAAATACATTGCAAAAAGCACTTCACCACAGCATTTTGTAATCAGAATAACTAAAGTCAAAAAAAGAATTTTAAATTAGCAAGAGAAAAACATCTGATTACCTTTAAAAGAAACCCAATAGCTTACCAGTGGACTTCTCAGCAAAAACCTTAAACCTTATAGATTAGAAGAGAATGGGAGGTTATGTTCAAAGTACTTTAAAAACAAAATTGACAGCCATGAATTCTGTATTCTTCCCAAATAAGCTTCATAAATGAAGAAGAAGTAAACTATTTTCCAGGTAAGAAAACACTGAGAAAATTCATCACCACTAGATTGGCCCTAAAGGAAATGCTAAAGGTGTTCTAAACATGGTAATTAAAGAAAATTCAATATCATAGAAACACATGAACACATATAATTCAAAGGTCTAGTAACACAAACACACAAAAAAAGGAAGAGAAAATAAATATCAATATGACATAGAAGTTCAGCAAACCACCTAGATAAAAAGACATAAAAAAGGGGCACATGAAGTGGCTCATGCCTATAATCCTGGAATTCTGGGAGTCTGAGGTGGTTGATTCACTTGAGCTCAGGAGTTCAAGATGAACCTTAGCAAGATTGAGTCACTATTTCTGCTAAAAATAGAAAAACTAGCCAGGTATTGTGACAGGCACCTTTGTCCCAGCTACACAGGCAGCTACGGCAGGAGGATTGCTTGAGCCCAAGAGTTTGAGGTTGCTGCGAACTATGGCATCAAAGCACTCTACCAGGAGGACAGAGTGACACTCTTTCTTGGAGAAACACACACACACACATACACACACAGAAGAAAAGAAGAAAATAATTTAAAAATATATATATTTATAATTATTATGTGAAAAAACAAAGCCTTGCATGTCAATATTAACCTTGAATATAAATAGATTAAATGCTTCACTAAAAAGATATGGACTAGCAGAATGGGTTAAAAAGAAATCCAACTATATGTTGTTTTCAAGAAACTTGCCTTACCCATAAAGAGATATATAGACTTGATAAGGATGGTGGGAGATATTCCACCCAAATGAAAACCCAAAATTGAGCAAGAATAATCAGAGTCATATCAATTAAAACTGACTTTAAATCAAAGATAGTAAAAAAATGACAAGAAACTTTATATACATATAATGAAAAGGGATGAATTCAGCAAGAGGATATAATAAACCTAAATATATATTCATCCACCATGAGAGCACCAATATCACAAAACCTAAATAAAGAGACAGACAGCAACACAATAATAGTGGGGGATTTTAAGACCTCATTCACAGCACTAGGTATATTATTGAGACAGAAAATCAACAAGGAAACATTGGACTTAAATTGTACCTCAGACTAAATGTACTTTTTAAAAAAATTTTATTATTTTATTTTATTTTATTTTATTATATTATTTTTTATTGTTAAATCATAGCTGTGTACATTAGTGCAATCACCTGTACCCATTCTAAGATGCACCATAGATGTGGCCCCACCCATTACCCTCCCTTCACCAAAACCTCCCCCCTCCCTTCCCCTTCCTTGGCCCTTTCCC
>CAUYPK010086486.1:0-11366 GCA_963574355.1 Loris lydekkerianus | reverse complement strand
GACATCTGCTTTTCTGTTTTTGTGCCAGTATCATGCTGTTTTGATCACTATCGATATGTAGTATAGTCTGAGGTCTGGTAGCGTGATACCTCCTGCTTTGTTTTTATTTTTGAGTAATGTCTTGGCTATTCGAGGTTTTTTCTGATTTCATATAAAACAAAGTATTGTTTTTTCAAGATCTTTAAAGTATGACTAGGGAGCTTTAACAAAGATTGCATTGAAATTATATATTGCTTTGGGTAGTATGAACATTTTAACAATGTTGATTCTTCCCAGTCATGAGCATGGTATGTTTTTCCATTTGTTAGCATTCTCAGCTATCTCTTTTCTTAGAGTTTCATAGTTCTCTTTATATAGATCTTTCACGTCCTTTGTTAGATAAACTTCCAAATATTTAATCTTCTTTGGCAATACTGTGAATGGGATAGAGTCCTTAACTGTTTTTTTCAACTTGACTATTGTTGGTAAATATAAAGGCTACCGATTTATAGATGTTGACTTTGTAACCTGAGAAGATGCTGTATTTCTTGATCACTTCTAGGAGTTTTGCAACAGAGTCCCTAGTGTTTTCCAGATGTACAATCATGTCATCTGCGAAGAGCGACAGTTTGATCTCTTCTGACCCTATGTGGATAACCTTGATTGCCCTTTCTTCCCTTATTGTGGTGACTAAAACTTCCATTACAGTGTTAAAAAGCAATGAAGACAATGGGCAGCCTTGTCTGGTTTTTGATCTCAGTGGAAATGATTCCAATTTAACTCCATTCAATATGATATTGGCTGTTGGTTTTCTGTAGATGGCCTCTATCAGTTTAAGAAATGTCCCTTCTATACCAATTTTCTTAAGTGTTCTGACCACGAAGGGAAGTCGCATGTTATCAAAAGCTTTTTCTGCATCGATAGAGAGAATCATGTGATCTTTGTTTTTTAATTTGTTTATGTGCTGAATTACATTTATACATTTGCGTATATTGAACCAGCCTTGAGACCCTAAGATAAAACGGACTTGGTCATGATGTATAATTTGTTTGATGTGTTTTTATGTTTGTTAGGATATTATTGAATATTTTTGCATCTATATTCATTAGTGACATTGGTCTATAATTTTCTTTTCATGTTGGGTCTTTTCCTGCTTTGGGGATCAGGTTGATGTTTGCTTCATAGAACGTGGTTGGGCAGTCTTCCTTCTTTTTCTATCTTTTGGAACAGGTTGAGTAATATAGGTACTAATTCCTCTTTAAAGGTTTGGTAGAATTCTGACGTGAAACCATCTTGTCCCGGACTCGTCTTTTGGGGGAGGTTTTGTATGATTGATGTTATTTCCGAACTTGAAATGAGCCTGTGTATAATTTCCACTTGATTCTGGTTAAGTCTTGGAAGGTGATGTGCTTCCATGTATCGGTCAATTTCTTTCAGATTTTCATATTTCTGAGAATAAATTTTTTTGTAGTATTCATTAAGAACTTTTTGGATTTCTGAGGAATCTGTTGTTATTTTGTCTTTGTCATTTCTGATTGATGGGATTAGAGATTTTACTTTCCCCCCCCCCCTTGATTAGGTTAGCCAAAGGTTTATCTATTTTATTGGCCTTTTCAAAAAAACAGCTTTTCGATGTATTGATCTGTTGTTATTCTTTTGTTTTAAATTTCAATTAATTCTGCTCTAATTTTGATTATTTCTTTTCTTCCACAGGGTTTAGGGTTGGAATGTTCTTTCTTTTCCAGTTGCTGGAGATGTCCCACTAAGTTGTTAACTTCCTCTCTTTCCGTTCTCTTGAGGAAGGCTTGCAGTGTTATAAATTTTTCTCTTAGAACTGCATTTGCAGTGTCCCAGAGGTTCTGATAGTTCGTGTCTTCATTGTCATTTTGTTCCAAAAAATTGGCAATTTCATTCTTAATCTCAACTATAACCCAGCTATCATTCAACATAAAGTTATTTAACTTCCATGTTTTTGTATGAGTTTGCAGGTTCCTGTTGTTAGTGAGCTCGATTTTTATGCCATGGTGGTCCGAGAAGATGCATGGAATAATTTCTATTCCTTTAAATTTACTGAGGTTAGACTTGTGACCTAAAATGTAATCAACATTGGAGTAAGTTCTGTGGACTGATGAGAAGTATGTGTATTCAGTTTTGTTGGGATGAAATGTTCTATAGTTATCTGCTAAATCCAAGTGCTGGATGGTTAGGTTTAAATCTAAAATTTCTTTGCTCAGCTTATTTTTGGAGGATAAATCCAATACTGCCAAAGGAGTCTTGAAATCTTTGACTATTATGGAGATGGAAGATATCAAGTTGCTCATGTCAGTTAGAGTTTGTCTTATGAATTGAGGTACATTCTCGTTGGGTGCATAGATATTAATAATTTAAATCTCATCATCTTGAGTATTTCCCTTAAGAAATATGAAGTGACCATTCTTGTCCTTCTTTACTTTTGTTGGTTTAAAGCCTATTGTGTCTGCAAATAAAATTGAAACACCCACTTTTTTCTGATTACCATTTGCCTGAAATATGGATGACAATCCTTTCACCCTGCGTCTGTATTTGTCTTTTAAGTCAAAATGTGACTCTTGCATTCAGCAAATATCTGGCCTGAGTTTTTTTATCCAGTCAGCTAAACTATGCCTCTTTAGAGGACAGTTTAAGCCATTCACATTAATGGAGAATAATGATAACTCTGTTGAAGTTTTGGGTACAGAGTTTTTCAAAAGTCAAGTGTGCATTTTAAATCCTTTCACTGTTGTGGAAGTTGGAGTTTGATCAGAAGTTTCTGAGTGAGTTTACTTTTGTGGTATAGAATTGGGTTCATCATTATGGAGGATAGGTCTGAGAATATCCTGAACAGCTGGTTGGGTTATGGCAAATTTATTCAACATATGAATGTCATTAAAATATTTGATTTCTCCATCATAGATGAAACTCAGTTTAGCTGGGTAATAGATTCAGGGTTGGAAGTTATTTTGCTTTAGGAGTTTAAAAGTCGATGACCACCCTCCTCTGCCTTAAAGTTTCAGCAGAGAGGTCTGCAGTCATTCTAATATTCTTCCCCTTGTATGTAATAAGTTTCTTTCTCCTGGCAACTTTGAGAATTTTCTCCTTGATATTAACTTTAGTGAAGCTAATTATGATATGCCTGGGGGATGTCTTATTCAGATTGAGTCATGCTGGGGTTCTGAAGCTGTCTGCTATTTGTATTTCAGAATCTCTAGGCATGTCTACAAAATTCTCTTTTATAATTTCATGCAGAAGGGCCTCTGTGCCCAGCAAGGCCACTTCATCAGTTTCAAGAATTCCAATTATTTGTATATTGGCCTTCATCTAATTATCGCAGAGCTCTCTGTTAGAATGATCCGCTTTTGCTCTCCATTTCTCTTCCTCTTTGAGAGTTTTGGAGCATTCATAGGCTTCATCTTCAATGTCGGAAATCCTTTCTTCTGCTTGCTCCATTCTGTTGCTGAGGGATTCTATTGTATTTTTCATATCTTTGAGGGCTGCAAATTCTTGCTTCAGTGTGTCTAATTCTTTGGTGGTTTTGTGTTTAAATTTGTTAAATTCTTGAGACAGGCTTTGAATTTCTCCTCAAATTCCTAGTTACATTTTGTTAATCTTGTTTGCCATCCAAATTCTGAATTCAATTTCTGACATCTCATCCTGTTGTTTGTGAATGGGATGTTCAATTACATCTGACCTATCTTTCCTTGGGGGGGTTGATCTGTTCTGGTTATTCATGTTACCAGAGTTTTTCCACTGATTCCTCCCCATGATTGTTTTACTCCCTTTGATTTCTCCCCTGGTGCTTTGTCGAGGACCCGTAAAGTGCTGTGGCCTTAGAAACTGGGGCCCTGTTTGGTGTAGAGGGGCTAAGTGGTTCTGCCTTGTTTTCAGCTGGTTCCTGTTTGATCCTAGTAAAACAGTTTCTCTGGTTTGAAGTCTCAGCTGTGGAGAAATATCAGCACTTAAGTCACCCCACCCACCACAGGCAACAAATGGAAAAGGAAAATCGAATCTTTCTACAACCACACACCCAGGGCACCACCTGTATACTCCCCAGGTGATTGGCTTAGTTCAAAAGGTTCAAATCATTTGTCTCAGTCAGTAGCTTTCTCAGGTGGGATAGTTTAATAGGTCTCTGGGAACTGGATCACAGGGGTTCTGGTGACTGCTCTAATATGGCTTACTCCAGTGCTGCATGGAGTCAGGAGGATTAACCCAACAAATAGATAAGTCTGGGAAGGTTGATGTCTCTTTCCCCACCTTGCAGCTCTGTCAAACCCAGTCACTGCTAGCCCCACAGGGCTGTGAACCAGTCAGTTGTCTGCAGTGAGCAGATACTCCAGAGGTTTGCACCTGCCTAAATCACAGGGTAATCTGTGTCTGCTAGTCCAGCCCACTGCTCTCTGTCTTTATCCAGCAGGGGGTGGTGAGGCCTGTTAACCTCGGGCACTTTATGGAGGCTGGAGGTGTTCACTCAGTTCCAGCCCCACCCTTAGTTTATGTTACTGTGTGAATGGAACAACCCTGTGTGAGTTTATTTCTGACCCTGCGAGATTCCCCTGCAGTGGAGAGGCTGATTTGAGTTCCCAAAACCTGTGCCTCAGGCCCTGTCTTTACTACTGCGTTTGTATTCGCAGCACGATTAGTTGTCAGCTGTAGCCTCTTGGCCTCCTTTGTCTGCAGGCTGGTGATCCCTTGAGGGCCAAGTGCGTCTTAGGCTCAGTAAAGCAGTCCTCTGGATCAGCCCCACCCGGGGAGTTTCCCGGCTCTGCAGATGCGTTTTCTAGTCCCCGTGTTCCACCCAGGTCAGTACCGCCTCAGGCAAACCCTTTACACACAGAGCCTGTGTTTTAGTCCCAGGTCTGTTCCATGGTGGTTGCTGTCTGAGAAGATGCTCAGCCTCATCTGGTTGCCCAGGGAGACAGGAGGAGTGGCTATGGAATATCTGGCAGTGGGCCTTGTTATTGCTGAAGGCACCTGTTGTTCTACACCTCGGGGCACCACCACTCCAGTGTGATTCCCTCTTAGCCAACCATCGTATCTTTACTCCTGTGCTGCATTCCAGCCAGCTGCAGACCAGGTCCTGTCCACATCTCTCGAGAGTTCACCCAAGAATCTGGACTCCTGGGGGGCAGGCCTCCAGACCACGGAGTGAGAGTGGAGGGGAGTGATGGGAGCTCAGAGTTGCAGTTCATAACACCAAGCTCATTGAGAGCAAATAAAAAAAATAAACAGATAAAAAGGCTACCAGAAACAGATGAAAACACATAGACAAACAGACAACACCCAGGACAACAGCAACATAAAAACAACTGCAATAGAAAACAGAAATAAAATATATATCTATATAAAAAGTAATAATAAAAAATTATCAAAAGCTCCTCCAAGAAAATTGTGAGGAAAGAAACAGAACAAAACAAAACAAGAAAGAAAAAAAAGGCACCAACTACAAAATTATTCTTGCGTGTTGAAATATACCTATATACAACTATATATCTGCTGTAGGGATCAACTTTTGTAGGAATATATTCACACTGCAATATACTTTCTGGACACCAGGTGGAGCTGTGAGTGGTTCCAAGGCTTATACCTGATTCACAGTTTATTCTGTTATCATGGTAATCACCTTCCATGGCTGATCACCATCTTTGAATTTCTGTAAATGTTTGTCGCCTAAGAATTGTGTAACTTCAGCTGTTCTTTTCCAGACAGCACTTGCGACTGACCTTCCCACTCAGTGCAGGTGTCCACGCTTCTTAAATCTTTCCACTCTGCTCCCAGTTTCTCCTGCAAGCTGGGGAATGCAATCGGCTGTGGGGGGGGGGTGCTGCTGGGTTCACGTGGTCGCAGGGAGGTTTGTGGCTTCATTGGCTGTAGCCGGCTCCCGTGGCCGAAGCCGGGTTCACAGCTTCAGCGGCTGAAGCAGCTTCAGCAGATGCAGCCGGCTCCCTTGGTTGGAGCACCTGGGGCCCTATTCTGAGTTTTATGGTTCAGAGTATCCCATTTGGGTCGGCACCTACCAGTTCACCATGCAGCCTGAACCACCAGCCCCTTCCAACACCTTGGGGAAAGGTGCCTGCCATTTTGGTCAGTTCAAACTGTCTTTTTCCCAGGTAGGATCCCTTCCCCTCAATTGTCTAATAAGTTGCCCAGGTCTCCGTGGTTTTGAGTGGCTCTCCCTTTGGATGCGTCCCTCAGTTCAGGAATAAATATTAGTCAATTGGGTTTTGTCAGCATTTATAAGCTGCTGCCCTCCGTGGGGGAAGGTCCTGCTGGCTAACATGGCCAAGCAGGAAAGAATCTCTACAACAGAGTCTGTGGTTTTAAATTACCCCTTATGTATAGCAATCTGCCAGTTCACTGAGCATCTCCAGCAGTCATCCACTCCAATAATCCACTCACGGGGAAGGTCCTGACTCTCTTTCCTCTCACCTGATGGCTTGGGAGAGGTGGGCTACATGTCTGTCCTGTCCGCCATCATGCTCCGCTTCCCTCAAGACAAACCTTTTGATTGTTCCCAAATGCTCAAAGTGGAAAAAAGTGGAGAACAAAAACGGATCATTCTCTCAGAGAGCTCTGGGATAAATTAAAGAGTTCTAATATTCACCTTATAGGAATACTTGAAAGTGATGAGGTTGCTGAAAAGAAAAAAGATGCTTCACTTCATGAAATCATTAAAAAGAATTTTCCAGACATGCCAATAGTTTCTGAAATTCAGATAGCAGACAGATTTAGAACACTGGCACAACTCAACCCAAATAAAAATAATCAGAGACACATTATAATTAACTTCAACAAAGTTAATATGAAGAAGAAAATTCTTCAAGCTGTAAGATGTAAGAAAATCATTACACACAAGTGGAAGAACGTTAGGATGTCTGCAGATCTCTCCACTGAAACATTTCAGCCAGAAAAGGGTGGTCATCAATCTTTAATCTCCTTAAACAAAATAACTTTCAACCCAGTATCCTGTATTCAACAAAAGTGAGTTTCAGCTATGAAGGAGAAATTAAATACTTTAATGATATTCATATGTTGAAGAAATTTGCAATAATTAAACCATCTCTCCAGGATATTTATCAGAACTATCCTCCATAATAAACAGCACAATTCTCCACCATCAAAGTAAACTCACTCAGAAACTTTTAATCAAATTCCAATTTCGACAGTGGCAAAAGGACTAAAAATGTCCACTGGAATTTTGAAAAACTTGATACCCAAAATACTATCTAGCTTATCAATATGCTCCATTAATGTGAATGGTTTAAATTACCCTCTAAAGAGGCACAGGTTGGCTGAATAGATACAAAAACTCAGGCCAGACATCTGATGAATTCCAGAATCTCACCTTACCTCAAAACATAAACATAGACCCAAGGTGAATGGATGGTCATCTACAATTCAGGCAAATGGAAATCAGAAAAATGCAGGTGTTGCAAATTTATTCTCAGATAAAATAGGCTTTAAACCAACAAAAGTAAGAAAGGACAAGGATGAACACTTCATATTTGTTTAAGAAAACACTCAAAATGATGAGATTTCAATTATGAATATATATGCACCCAAACAGAATGCACCTCAATTTATAAGACAGACTCTAGTAGACATGAGCAACTTGATTTCTTCCAGCACCATAATTCTCAGAGAGTGTTATTTAACAGTGTTAGATTGATCCTCCAAAAGGAAACTAAACAAAAAAAATTAGACTTAAACTTAACCATTCAACATTTGCATCTAACAGACATCTACAGAACATTTCATCCTAACAAAACTGAATACACATTCATCAGCCCATGGATCATTATTCAAAACTGATCACATCATAGGTCACAAGTATAACCTCAGCAAATTTAAAGAATAGAAACCATTCTTTGTATTGTCTCAGACCATCATGGAATAAAAGTTCAACTAAATAACAATAGGAATCTGCAAACACATACAAAAATATGGAAACTGAATAACCTCGTACTGAATGAGCGGTGGGTCATAGATGAGATTAAGAAGGAAATTATCAAATTTCTGAAATAAAATAATATAAACACACGAACTATCAGAACCTGTGAGATACCGCAAAGGCAGTCCTAAGAGGAAAATTTATAGCTTTGCAAGCCTTCCTCAAGAGAACAGAGAGAAAGTAAAAATCTTAATGGGACATCTCAAGCAACTGGAAAAAGAATAACATTCAAACCCTAAACCCAGCAGAAGAAAGGAAATAACTAAAATTGGAGCAGAACTAAATGAAATTGAAAACAAAAGAATCATACAGCAGATCAACAAAATGAAGAGTTGTTTTTTTGAAAAGGTCAATAAAATAGATAGACCTTTGGCTAACCTAACCAGAAGCAGTAGAGTAAAATCCTTAATTTCATCAATCAGAAATGACAAAGGCCAAATAACAACAGACTCCTCAGAAATTCAATGAATTCTTAATGAATATTACATAAAATTCTATTCTCAGAAGTATGAAAATCTGAATGAAATAGATCAATACTTGGAAACATGCCACCCTCCTAGACTTAGACAGAAAGAAGTGGATGTGTTCAACAAGCCTATAACATTTTCTAAAATAGCATCAACGATAAGAAATCTCCACCAAAAGGAAAGCCCAGGACCAGATAGCTTTACATAAGAATTCTACCAAACCTTTAAAGAGGAACTAGTACCTATACTATGTATCCTTTTCCTAAACATAGAAAAAGAAGGAATACTTCCAAACACATTCTATGAAGCAAATATCACCCTGATTCCCAAACCAGGAAAAGACCCAACAAGAAAAGAAAATTATAGACCAATATCTCTAATGAATATTGATGAAAAAATATTCAATAAGATCCTAGCAAACATAATCCAACAACACATCAAACGAATTAGATCAGCCCTAATCTAATTAGATTAGAAACCAGGTGGTTTTTATCCCAGGGTCCCAAGGATGATTCAATATATGTAAATCCATAAATATAATACATCACATAAACAAATTATAAAACAAGGACCATATGATTCTCTCAATTGATTCAGAAAAGCTTTTGATAATATCCAGCATTCAATCTTGATCAAAATGCTTAAGAAAAGAAGTATAAAATAAACATTTCATAAATTGATAGAGGCCATCTACAGCAAAACTACAGCCAATATCATATTGAATGGAGTAAAATTGAAATCATTTCCACTCAGATCAGAAACCAGGCAAGGATTCCCATTGTCTCCACTGCTTTTTAACATAGTAATGGAAGTCTTAGCTGCCACAATCAGGCAGGAGAAGGCAATCAAGGAAATACAAAAAGGAACAGAGGAGATAAGACTGGCACCCCTCGCAGATGATATGATTACATATCTGGAAAACCCCAGAGAATCTACTACAAAACTGCTAGAAGTGATCAAGGTATACAGCAACATCTCAAAATACAAAATTAACACTCACATATCTGTAGCCTTTATGTATAACAACAACAGTCAAGGATAGAAAACAATCAAGGACTCTATTTATTTACAGTAGTGCCAAAAAAGATGAAATGTCTGGA
Source organism: Loris lydekkerianus (assembly GCA_963574355.1). NCBI lineage: Eukaryota > Metazoa > Chordata > Mammalia > Primates > Lorisidae > Loris > Loris lydekkerianus. The sequence goes on along the minus strand of CAUYPK010086486.1, from coordinate 1,854 downwards.
AGTGTATCTAACTAACGATGTGAAAGACATCTATAATGAGAACTATGAAAAACTTAAAAGAAATAGCTGAAGATGTTAACAAATGGAAAAATATACCATGCTCATGGCTGGGAAGAATCAACATTGTAAAAATGTCTATACTACCTAAAATAATCTACAGATTTAATGTGATACCTATTAAAACAGCTCTGCCATACTTTAAAGACCTGGAAAAATCAGTACATTGTTTTATGTGGAAACAGAAAAAAACTCAAATAGCCAAGACTTTATCCAGAAATAAAAACAAATCAGGATTAATCAGGCTTCCAGACTTCAGACTATACTATAAATTGATAGTGATAAAAACAACAAGGTACTGGCACAAAAATAGAGAGATAGATGTATGAAACAGAATTGAAGACCAAGAAGTGAAACCAGATACTTATTGTCATTTTATTTTTGATAAGCCTATTAAAAATATACATTGGGGGGAATATTCCCTATTCAACAAATGGTGCTGGGTGAATTGTCTCGCGACCTATAGAAGACTAAAACTTCACCCATACCTTTCTCCTCTAACAAAAATTGACTGTCACTGGTGAAAGGACTTAAACTTAAGACATGAAAATATAAAAATTATTAGAGAGAGTGCAGAGGAAACACTTGAAAAAAATTGTCCTGGGAGAAAACTTTATGAGGATGACAGCTTGTGCAATTGAAGCAACATCAAGACTACATTACTGAAATCTGATCAAACTAAAAAGCTTCTACATTGCCAAGAACACACTAAGTAAATCAAACAGACAGCCCTCAGAATTGGAGAGGATTTTTGCAAGTTATATTTCTGACAAAGGTCTAATAACCAGTATCCACAGAGAACTCAAACTTATTACTAAGAAAAAAACAAGTGATCCCATTTCATTGTGGACAAGAGATATAAACAGAAGCTTCTCTAAATAAGACAGGTGCATGGTCTACAGACACATGAAAAAATGTTCATCATCTTTAATCATCAGAGAAATACAAACCAAAACTACTCAGAGATGCCATCTAACTCCAGTAAGAGTAGCCCACATCACAAAATCCCAAAACTACAGATGTTGGCGTGGTTGTGGAGAAAAGGGTATGTTTCTGCACTGCCGATAAGAATGCAAGCTAGTATGCTCCTTTATTATTATTTTTTTGTATTAATTTTAAATCACAGCTGTGTGCATTAATGCAACAAGTGAAACTTAGTAAATGTAGTATGCTCCTTTTGGAAAGAATTTTGGAGAACATTCAGGGATCAAATGGCCAAAAGGAACAGAGAAGATCAAACTGGTACTCTTCACAGATGGTATGATTACATATCTGGAAAAATAGAGAGAATCTACTACAAAACTCCTAGAAGTGCCATTTGATCCTGCAAATCCTTTTCTAGGTGTATATCCAACGGACCAAAACTCATTTGGGAATAAAGATATTTGCACCAAATTGTTCATTGCAACGCAATTCATTTTTTTTATTAAATCATAGCTGTATACATTGATATGATCATGGGGGATCATACACTAGCTTCATAGACCGTTTCACACATTTTCATCACGCTGATTAACATACACTTCCTGGCGTTTTTTTACTTATTGAGCTAAGACATTTACATTTCACATTTACTAAGTTTCACATATACCCTTGTAAGATGCACTGCAGGTGTAATCCCATCTATCCCCCTCCCTCTACCTACCTCCCCTTCCGTTCCCCCTTCCCCCTATTCTTAGCTTGTAACTGGGTTATAGCTTTCATGTGAAAGCCCTAAATTACTTTCATAGTAGGGCTGAGTACATTGGGTACTTTTCCTTCCATTCTTGAGATACTTTACTAAGAAGAATATTTTCC